>MU192621.1:2846-28149 GCA_016904865.1 Pissodes strobi | reverse complement strand
AAGTCACCAGGCTCATCAAGCATTTCAAACCGTTTTTCGAAGAAAATAATGCTAAGAAAAATCTAATTTCTAGCAATCCCGCAATACCTAAGATCCATAAAATAGATACACCAATTAGACCTGTGGTAAGTTTTACCAACACACCTGTCTATTACCTAGCTCAATTTACATATAACTTGATTAAGGATATCACTAAGTTTACTCCTACATATTCGGTAAGTAATTCCATTTTTTTCATCAATAAACTAAAGAATTTACAACTTCCGCACAATTACATTAAGGTTTCTTTCGATGTGTCTAACCTATTTACTACAGTACCAAAAACAGAGGCAGTACAACTTGTCAGTGATCTTCTTACTGCATGTAATGTTAACGATCAACAGAAAATTAATTTATTGTCGCTTCTAAACCTTTGTTTGTCTCAAGACTTTTTTTCAATTTAATAACAAATATTATAAACAACCTGATGGCTTGGCAATGGGCAGCTGTCTTTCTCCTTTTTTAGCAGATGTTTTTATGAACAATTTGGAAAACAGTCATATAGTCACTCCCATAAATCGAGAGATCCTACATTGGTTCCGTTATGTGGATGGTTGTCTTTGCTTCCATGATTGCGATGCTCAGGGGGCCGGCGCTCTTCTAGACAAGCTAAATATCATCCATCCGAACATCAATTTTACAATCGAACTCGAAAATAATAATAAACTTAATTTTTTGGACATCACTGTTCATAGAGCCATGGACAGTCTTGAGTTTTCGATCTATAGGAAACCTACTCAAACGGACCACACTATATCTTACTTGTCTCACCACCCGTGGCAACACAAGATGGCAGCTTTCCATTGCTTTGTCAGAGCGGCAACGTCGCCTATAACCTAGAGGTTTTGTTTAAGTCTGCTCTCGTTATAAAATCGGTTTTTAATATAGTTTTTGGAAGAAATAATTCGTCTGGGCTTCATAGAGCAACCCTAAGAAGTTCCAAGGCGCAACTGGTGAGTCATTTCTTATAAAAGCCGAACATTTTTATTGAAAATACCCACATACATTTATCCATTGAACTTTGTACCTGAACCAAAGCAGGTGCCCTGCACATAAAGTACTTGCGACGTTGCCAAGTAAGTCTAAATATCTGATTGTCTGAAATGACCGGTAATAAAGTATGCAAGAAGTGCAACAAAAACGTGGGAAAGAGGATGAGACTCCACTGCGGACGATGCAATAGCTATTTTCACTTGGAATGTGGCAATGTCTCCGAAGTTGATGCACGGCTAATGCAACAAGAAAAAACTCCATGGGACTGTGAGGAATGCTCGAGAAATAAATCTTCTCGACGTTCTACAATATTTAATCTTTCCAACCACGACACTCAAGGTATTAATGAACTCAAGCTAATGATTCGGGAGGTGCAGGAGGAGTTGCGTGATTTTCGTAACTCAATGGACTTTCTAAACGAAAAATTCGAAGAGGAAAGGAAAAGATCCAAAATACTCTCTGACATGGTGACCGAAGTTTCAAAGGAAAATGTACAATTAAAACTGAGAGTTGATAAGTTGAAAACCGCCTTAAGTGTACATCAAGTCGAAAATATAAAAAATAATATTTGTATCGGTGGTTTAATTTGTGACAAAACTAAAAATAATGCCAACGAACAAATTACGTCACTCATGAATTATTTGGAGGTACCAATATCACCAAATGACGTCACCAACATTCGTATTTTCGAAACCAAATCTGGGCACAAAGCTACCGTTACGCTACTCAACTCCGATCTCAAAAATAATATTTTAAAAGCCCGATACCAGAAAGGTAAAATTACAATCCGCAATTTAGGCCTGGGCACCGAAAGTACACCTGTATTTATCAGCGAGGAATTTACCAAGGAATCTTATGCATTATTCAAATCTGCCAAGAGTCTCAAGGAGAAAAATTACAAATATGTATGGCACCGTGACGGCAGAATTTTGGTTCGTAAGCAGGATGGTGAGAAAGCAATTTGGATAAAAAACGAAAATATTCTGAATTAACTTTTAGCGTAAATTTCTTGTTAGTTTACAAATTGTTTAAATTTAAGTAGTGGGTAGGTACTTTACATTTTATATTATTTATGTTTACATCGGTAAGGAATAAGAATTTAAACATTGCGCATATTAATATCCGCTCTCTTTTACCAAGTATTGTTGATTTGCGGAATCTGGTAGTTGACTTAAATATTGATATTTTGGGAGTAACGGAGACCTGGCTGACGCCTGATTTGTCCAATTACGAGGTGCACATAAATGGTTTTAATTTTTACAGAGTGGATAGAAGGTCGCGCCGCGGTGGTGGAGTGGGGGTGTATGTTAGAAGCGACTTGCTGGTAAAGGTGCTGGATGTAGACGATCAATCTGACTCTCTTGAGCAGATTTGGGTTGCATTTAGCATTAACAAAATTCGATTTGGTTTGGGTGTTATTTACAGGCCGCCTAAATTAAATGTGATTGAGTCTATAAATTGTTTAGACAACTACCTTGGTAACGTCATCCCGTTGTGTGATGAAATATTTATAATGGGCGACTTCAACATAAATCTTCTAAACCAATCTAGCAGCGTCGATATTCTTAATAACTTCCTATCAACGTATAATTTGGACCAAGTTGTTTCTCTTCCTACACGTTCTATTGGCACTACTCATAGCCTCATTAATTTAATTATTATGTCAAATAAAACTCTACTTAAAGGCGTAGTTCAACATCGCGATATGCATGAGTGTACAGATCATCAATTTATTTACTGTGAATTAAACTGCAATGTTCCTAGATATGCATCGAAGTTTGTCGAATTTAGAGATTTTAAGAACTTTGACCACGACGAATTTTTTGCTGATCTTGCGAATATGAATTGGGCTTCAATTCTTGATGCTGGCACTATAACGGAAAAAGTTGATATTCTAAATAGCAAGATTATTTCTCTGTTTAACGTGCATGCCCCTAAAAAAGTTGCCTTTGTAACTAGACCTAAAACACCGTGGTTCACTGACACATTAAAAATAATGAAAAAATATCGCAACAGTCTCTTAGCTATATACAAAAGAACTAAAGCTTTACCCGATTGGAACGCCTATAAGGAAATGAGGAATTTTTTTACACAGGCTGTGAGAAGTGAAAAGAAAGCGTATTTGAATTATGTAGCTCAGACCAAAAATCCAAAATCTATGTGGAACACCTTATCTCAGATGAATGTCTATAATAAAAAACGAAATAATGCCGAATTTCCAAATTCTTTAAAAAATCCAGGCCAAATAAATAAATTTTTTATAGAATCAGTTGACAAAATTGCTCCACCTGTTGGTGAAAATATTATAAATCATTTTTTGGCAAATAAAACCACATTTAGCACTTTCTCTTTTAAGCCGATTAGTGATTTCGATATTGATAAAACGGTAAAGCAACTGAAGTCTAATGCTTGTGGGTCCGATGGTGTATCTCTCCAAATGATAAAACTTTGTGTTCCTGTTATAACTCCTTTTTTGTCACATATCTTTAACATTTGTTTAAGTGATTCCGATTTTCCAGCAACATGGAAAACTGCCATCATCTTGCCACTTCCGAAAGGTCCTAATATTGGTAGCACGTCAGACTTAAGACCTATTAGTATACTGCCTGTTATATCTAAGCTTTTTGAGAAAATAATTTATTCTCAGGTATTGGAATATTTGCTCGAAAATAGTTTGGTACCGGAAACTCAGTCGGGATTCCAAAGAAACTATAGCACGGCCTCGGTATTAATAAAAGTACTTGACGACATAATTTGCGAAGCTGATAGTGGTAAAACATCTAGCCTATTATTTTTGGATTATAGTAAAGCATTCGATACCCTAGACCACCGTCTATTATGTGCAAAATTACATTATTATGGGTTTTCCGATGGTGCTGTGAATTTTTTCAGGAATTATCTTTCAGATCGTTCACAACAAGTACTCGTCGACGGGAAATTGTCTGATTTACTTCCTGTGCGCAGAGGGTCCCACAAGGGTCCACTCTAGGTCCCTTATTATTTTTAATTTATACCTTTGAGATGGATGTGTGTGTGGGGAATTGTGATATTCAGAGGTATGCAGATGATACGCAGCTGCGTATAAGCTTTCGTAAAGATAAAATCAATGAAACTGCTCTTATTATTAATGAATGCCTACAGTCTGTTTACACATATTCATGCGACAATGGCTTAAAAATTAATCCGTCCAAGTCAGCTGTAATGTTTTTTGGTCCTGATAAAGATATAGCTAAACAAAATATGCATCTCTATATAAATAATACTTTAATCCCTAACGTTCTTGAATACAAAAATCTTGGAGTAATTTTTGATCAAAATTTACGATTTAAGACACAGGTTAGTAAATTGGTTCAAAAGGCAATTATCTCACTAAAGAATCTTCACAAAAACAAGGACATTTTAACTGATAACCTAAAAAAGCAGCTTTCTGAGTCTTTGGTTCTTTCTCATTGTTCCTACGCCAATATTGTGTATGGTCCATGCTTAGATATGCAATCAAAAGGTAGACTTCAAAGAATACAGAACTCTTGCATCCGTTTTATTTTTTATCTTCGTATGAGAGACCATGTAAGTCACAGGTTACAGTCTTTAAATTGATTAAACATGCAAGATAGACTTAAGCTTCATCTTGCAAGCTTCTTGCATAAGCTATTTGAAGCGAAAAGGCCTAAGTATTTATATGAAAAGCTGACATTTCGCTCTAGTACTCACAACCGTCTGACTCGCCACAACAATTTATTAAATATACCTCGCCATAAAACTAGTCTTTTTCAGCGTTCTTTTTCCTATGTTATTCCCAAATTATTCAATAGCGAGATACAAAACAAATATGCGAACATATCCTATCAATTGTTTAAGAAAAGATTTAAAAAGTATTTACTTTCAAAATATTAATATGCAACAAAAAGTGTTTCCGTATCGTAGTAAATATCTATATCACATTTAAACGCAAAATGTCAATCTCATAAGATAGTTGGTTCTTTGGTTTTAAGTATAAGTTATTGATTTAATAATAAATATATATCCATATATGCATATATGAGTATATTCTGTTAATGAATAGGTATTATCACTTATTGTTTTTGTTACTATACTATTTTATATTTTATTGAATTGTAATGAATAATTGTAAACAGAATTGTATTTAATTTTTTGCATGCTCGGTTAAGAAAACAGCTATGCTGCACTTCGCCGAGTAAAAAATAAAGACGTATCTATTCTATTCTATTCTATTCTAATAGGTTACTTAATATACCTGGTCGGGATAAACAAGTGATTTTCTATTACTTACAACCATAAAGGAGAGAGTCGTATCTTAATTGTTAATTAACCACTTTTAATAAACTGTAGTACCATAAGGTGGTGGGGTTATATCTATAGAATGAACTGAAATATGTATTCGGTTTGATTCTATTTAATAATGCAGGTGAAAATTTAATATTATAGATATAAATAAACAGCGTTTTCTATGTTAAATAGAAATTATATATGTACAATTCTTAGACTAATACTTCCAATCATTCGTTCATTCAAGCATACAACTAATGTTACAAAAGGTTTCTTAATTATTAATATCTAGTAAAAAGTCTTGATTGTTTAATTTGAAATGAGTTTTCTGTCTTTGATTAATTTAGTACATTTAGTTTTCTTCAACTTAGCAACGTTCACACATCGTACCTTTGAACTTTGACTGCTTTACCTTTATCTTCAACGGGGAGAGATTTTACTTCCTTCCAACTTAGCTTTTGTTTACCTTGAAATTGATTGCCTTTGGCTCCACAAATGATTACGCTTATTTTGAATTGGTATAGAGCCTCTTCGGCTCTGGCTCCAGGTTGTAAACTGCACAAGTGCTAGTTTAGTGACCCTAATGAATTACCTAAATATCTTCTACGTTTCGATAGGCTACGATTAGGTAATTCATTAGGGTCACTAAACTAGCACTTGTGCAGTTTACAACCTGGAGCCAGAGCCGAAGAGGCTCTATACCAATTTAAAATAAGCGTAATCATTTGTGGAGCCAAAGGCAATCAATTTCAAGGAAAACATGAATCCTCCACAACAATATAGAACATATCTACATCTTAGCTTTTGTTTGTTATACGGAAACCATAAGTTCGAGGAATTGGGTTACTTGATTGCAGAAATTATTCGACCAGGAATGTCAATCGTCAATCCGCCATCTTATGTTCAATTTTCCAAAGGGGACGCTATCTTTCTGGCTTCGAGGAATTGTTTAAAAAAGCCCAAAGGAGGTCTTTGTCCAATCTTGGACACATATAACTGAGGTGCACTAAATATTCTCTAATATTTGTGCATACAAGAAGAGAAATTGGCCCAAAAAGGAATTTGACCTTTGGCCAGAGGAGAACAGCACGTTTTACTGCTATTCGAGCGAACGTTTTTACTGAACTAACTTCTTCGAGCTTCTAGCTGGCCGCCTAAAGTGCGGCTGAGAGTGGGAATTGGCGCGAAAGTAAGCGTGGGTTTTCTTTCTTTATTTGACAGACTATTGTTCACAATGCTGACTGAGACAAAAATATATTAATTGAAAACGATTAAGAACGATTTCCTTTACGAGTGAAAAGTTGCTATATTGTAATCTATTATATTGACAGTACTGGTGTACAGGTTCGAACTAAGGGATCGTCCGTCCAGGTTTGGACTAAGGGGTTTTGAAGAACTGGCATATGCTAATTTAAATGCATAAATTGGGTTGTACCCGGGGTGAAATAAATCTATTCTGAGTTTAATTATGGCTCATTCATTCTACATACATACAGGGTGTTATCACCAAATTATCCGGTGAAAAATGACAAGTTAATACATTTGTTGGGGTGTTTCCCCAACAATACCTTTGTCTTCTGTCGAATGCAACAAAGAAGTAAATATAATCAGACAAATCGCGTTCAGTAACCATTTTGATCCTAGTCTTGTTGACACTTTAATCAACAAAACAAAACTCAAAAAACTAAGAAAAGAACTTTCTCACAGCTTAATAGACAATTCACAGAAAAAATACTTCTCCATTCCTTTTTTTGACTTAGAAACGAACCGTAAGATTTCCAAAACAATTCACCAATTTGTCAGTAATTCTCATTTTTCCTTTAAAAACAGAAATCAATTACAAACCTTTTTAAATAACACTAAAGATAAAATAGATATTCTCTCAAAAAGTGGTATTTATAAGTTGTCGTGCAACTCTTGCGAGTGCACCTATATAGAGAGGACATGTAGACCATTGAAAGTCCGAACATTTGAACAGAAACAATTCTGCTTTCGGAGAACATTTGCGAAATCATAACCACAACTTCAGTCCTCATTCCGATTCAAAGATCTTTCATAACATTTCATCAAAAAACTTCAATAGGCTGGATTTCATGGAGGACATCGAGATCCACAACGAGCTGCGTACAAACAACCATTGCCTCAATACTCAGGTCAATCTTAACAGATCTTACATTCCATTACACAGAAGGCTTCTCGACTGAATTAACTTTTCGCCCATACACTTGGAGGTTGGGAGGGCCGCTTGATCAGGCATTTTCTATTTCAAATAATTTCTCCTATTTTTACTACAGTAATGTAATTTAATTTAATTTTATTTTATTTTTATTTTTCATCTTTCTTCCACTTCTTTCTCTATCTTTCAAGTTGATTTAGCTTAGGCTAAATTCATCCCTTCTTAAGTTAGTCCTCTAGGAGTTGAGTTAACTCAGGTTATTGTCATCTCCTTTCTTTTCTGTTCTATCCGTCGAGTTGAGTTAGCTTAGGCTAGCCTCATCTTTAAGTTAGTCCTCTATTTTCACTTGATAAAGCATTTTCTTCCTTTCAAACCAACTTTCAAGCCAATACTTGAACATTCAACCGAATTTTCAAGTGTTCACTTGCATATTAGCTATTTAATACATATTATGGCATTTGGTTAGTCTACTGACATAGTAGCAACTCCTTTTGTACTTTAGGTTAACTTTAAACCACTGCAGTAACTTTATTTAATTTTATCTCTCAACTAAATGCTTGTCTTTTTAAAACTCTTAAAATTCAAAATTACTGCCGTTTTTCGGCGTATAAGCGTCATCAGTCTGCCTGTCAAGACTGTCAATAGCGACAGTCGACATATTCGATGTGTCATCCAAGAGCGTGGGTCTTGGTACCATGCTTTTGTTTTTAATTTGCTCTATTTTAATCTAAATTATGTGAACCATTTCTCAAAATGTGACGTACAATGTGTGATATTTAATTGTGACCATTGTCGATTTTTATTGTGTGTTTGATCCATGGATATGTCCTTTGTCTACTGACAAGTAAGTAAAAGAAGTCCACCATTTTATTTTTTACGTACAAAAATGACACAAAAATCATCATTCTTAATTAATAACTTTAGCTAACCCCCCCTTTTTTGTAATAAAAAAAAAATTTATCCCAACAAATTTATAACTGAGCGCAACAGTATTTATCTCATAAAAATTTTTACCAAAAATAACCATTGTCTCAACTCAACAACATTCTTTGACTCTCCACTGACAAGGGGTTCTTTTACTTACTTTCAGGTAACACTGATGATGGCTACGGCCGAAAGCGCTCTGTTACGCTCTTTATAGAAGTCCCTTTGGATTAAAATTTGGATGATATAGAAAGATTGTTTCGTTACTATAAATGTTTTTAGTTGCTCATACACAATAGTTAAGATTTTTTAATGATTTATTCATCGCTCATTAAAAAAACTATTTCAATATTAATCATCGTTTATTTCAAGTGAGATCTCCCATCTTCAAGTCAAATTATTTACAGCACTATTGTCGAAAGTAAACACACAATTTACTTTGAAAATGGAATTTTTAAATAAACATTTAGATCGAGAGACGGGATGCTCATTAAAATCACAAAGCAAATGTCTCTCAAGCCCGGGCTTCTTCCTTTTCAAAAGAGTTTGTATTTATATGTTTCTGACATCTTTAGCAATTTATTTTGTGGTGGATCTATGCAAACGTTCTCGTTGCTTCATTACTGTATTATTCCCGATTGTTCTGAAAATGAAAAACACTTCAATACAGAGGCTGAAAATGATAAAAAATGTACATTGTCTTATATACCGAGTGTAGCTGAAATCGTTAGTCAGCAGAACACCTTGCTGTAACGTTTTGAGACGTTGTAGCATTTTCCAATTCCGGCATAAATTTATATTTATTTTTATTTGCAAACAAAATTTAGACTTGAATATGTACAGGGTGTCCGGTTATAAATGTAACCCCCCTTTAACTTTTTTATTTACCCTCGTATAAAAAAATGTTAAGTACAAAAGTTTTAAGGATCTTCATATAGTTTTCTGCGGTGTTACTAGAAAAACAATTGAACATCGAAATTCTACTGTGCAAATTAAATTAATGTTTTCTTAAATGGGACACCCTGTATATTCTTCCGGATATCGGTAGAGCTCTTTAAGACGAGTTCAGTAATATAAGGATTGTTGGGTCTAGCTATAATAGTTACCACGTAAATTGCTAGAATGTCGGGTATCTGATTATTACTGAACCCCTCTCCTAAATTCTTTATTTGGTGAGCTAGAAAAAAATGTTGTATACAAAAGTTGTAGGTTCCTTCAGAAACTTTTCTGCGGTGTTACTAGAAAAACAAATGAACATCAGAAAAGCTTCTGGAGGAAGAATTTTTTTCTTGCTCACCAAATAAATAATTTAGGAGAGGGGTTCAGTAATAATCAGATACCCGACATTCTTGCAATTTACGTGGTAACTATTATAGCTAGACCCAACAAACCTTGTATTACTGAACTCGCCTTAAAGAGCTCTATCGATGTACCGAGGAATATACAGGGTATCCCATTAAAAAAAACATTAATTTAATCTGTACAGTAGAATTTCGATAGTCAATTGTTTTTCTAGTAACACCGCAGAAAACTGTATGACAATCCTTACAACTTTTGTATTTAACATTTTTTTATACGAGGGCAAATAAAAAAGTTAAAGGGGGGTTACATTTATAACCGGACACCCTGTACAGTGTATAAAATACATTACCTTGTTTCACCTTAAAAGTTATTAAATATACTTTCTATATTTATGTCTTAGTATGATATACTAGCTACTTTTGATATGATAATAACATCCGGTCCGATTTTTGTTCCTTTCCGAGTAGAAGTTCGACTTCTACGGCAAGACTTTTCAAAGGCTCTGGTTGTCCAGTTCAATTTGCTAGCTTTGTAGATCTTAATGTTTGAACTCTCTTGTAATCATTCTGGAAAATGCTCATCAGCTTCTCCTTGGTCAAAAAGTTAATAAAAACAACATTTTGTTCGACACAATTGTAACATCGAGTTTGTTTATTATTTTAAGCCAATTCGATGCAATACCTACCTCAAACAATTTAGAGATCATAAAAGTCATCTAATGTATATTGTTATTCATTTATCTAATGGTGTTTAGGTATATTATTTATTTTTGTTTTCTTCGCCTTTCGAGGAGATTTGGTGTTTTCATTTATTGAGTGTCAGGCACATATGATTTTGACACTTAAATAGGTTCAATTGATGCGACGTTCCCAGGTAACGGTTCCCTGCAGGCATATTTATTTGTTGCTTGACAAATATGGTCTATAGCAGAAGTGCGATTAACCGAGCTATGACGTTAGATGGTTCCTCATTTGCTTGGGCTTGGTATTTCACATAAGTTAAGTTGGCAACAATGTCTCGGAAGTCAAGGTGCTGGAATTCGTGAGAGATCCGGTCTTCCTTTTGTTCTACGCCGTAAACTTGGTGGCGGCGAGCCGAGAGATTCGCATCTTTCGTAAAGCCTTTTGAAGGTGCCTCATGGACCGGTTGAAATAACTATGGTCATTATTTTATGGTATATCTGTTGCGTTAATGTATTTCAGCCCAAACTATTGAAGTACCCTTAATTTTTACCTAGCAAGGTGTGTTAACCAGCATTTACAAAAAGACATTGATAGTTTAAGGTTGAGTTTGCCATAACAAATAGTTGTTACTTGTCACTGTTTTTAAAATATACATTTTACTAAATAAATTAGTATATCTTCATCAGGTTATGGGCCCAGTACGTTACCTAAGTTAGAAGCTTTAGTTGAAGGCAGAATTTTTTATTTAGTACAGAAGATTGAAAGTATGGATCCAGTGAAACATATCAAACCATTAACAAGTGAGACCGACTGGCCAATATGGACGAACGAAATGAGGGATATGCTATATTATTATGAAGGTGCGTTAGATGTTATTGATGGCAAGCTAAAGAAACCCAAACCGCTTGGAGAGGAAGCAACAGAAGGTCAAAAGAAGAAATTCAAAGAGGATTCTGATTTGTACCGTAAGGCTAATAGTTATGCTAAGTCAACGATCACAAGCGCAATAACTGATAATGTATATCAAAAGATCATGGACAAAACCACAGCCCATGATGCGTGGCTCGCACTAAAAGATCTCTTTGAAGCATCAGCTAAGGATCAGTTATTTAAGCTTTGTACAGGTTTCTTTGCTTTTAACTGGACAGCGAACGAAGATGTGTCGACCCATGTAGCCAAGTTGAAGAGCCTGTTTTCTGAGTTAAACAGCGGTTTAGCATTAAAGAAGGAAAACACACTTCCAGAGTTAATGGTAGTTTGTAAAGTTTTACATATTTTACCAGAAGGGTTCAAGACTTTTAAGACAAGTTGGATGCTGCTTTCAAATGACAGTGACAAGAGTAAGACATTAGATGATTTGACAGTACAGCTTTGCATGTTTGAGAGAAATTTTGCCAAGAGTAATGATGGCAACAGTGAACAAGAGGCTCTCGTCGTAGAAAAGAATGCTAAGGTACATAGTAGAAGTAAGGACACCAGTTGCAATTATTGCAAGGTCAAAGGTCACTGGGTGCGTAATTGTAAAAAGTGGATTGCTGATGGTAGGCCGCCTAAGAACAAACAAAAGACATCAGATGTGAAGACTAAAGAAGATGCAAATATGGCATTGTTATCTTTAGATGAAGTTATGATCACAGAGCATGATGAGTCAGTTTGGTGGGTAGATAATGGCGCAACCAGGCATGTTACAAATACACCCATGTAATTCGTCGATTTTCAGAACTTTGCCAATCCATGTAATATAAGAGCTGCAGGAAACGAGACGTTAGGAGCAGTTGGAAAAGGTACAATACAATTTCTTTTTTCCAATAAAAATAGAAAACAAGATTTGCTTACCTTGAACGACATATGGTATGTTCCTCAGATATCGAAAAATCTATTTTCAGTTCTAGCAGTACATGATAGAAATATAGATGACAGTATTTTTACGTCTACGTCAACAGAATGTACGTTTAAAGCTGGAAATAATGCATTAACAGGAACCAGAGAGGTTGGTCGAGGATTGTACAAGCTTAAAATGAATCCGATCATTCCAGAAGCAGAGGTTCACTGTAGTATTGCAGAAGCTGATAAATCGATGTTACAACTGTATCATGAGAGATGGGGACACCAAGACAAGAGGTACGGAAGAGCAAAACTTAAGAAAGAGATGGGAATCAAAGTCAAAATGGACCAAGAACTCTGTGAAGCATGTATTTATGGAAAGATGCATAGGCTTCCTTTTGGTACAAGAGAGAGAGCTAACAAACCTGCAGAGTTAATATCAGCTGATTTAGTGGGACCTTTTGATTTATCATTTCAAAAGTACAGGTACCTTTTAATTTTTAAAGACAACTATACGCAGTTTAGAATTAGTTATCTTTTAAAAGAGAAATCCGAAGTTAAGGATAGATTAAAAGATATGCTGCAGTTGGTAGAAAACGCATGTCATTCGATAAAAGAATTATTGTCAGATGGAGGTGGAGAGTTTGACAATAATGAGGTTAGATCGTTACTAACAAGTAAAGGTATAACGATAAGACTAACAGCGCCATATACACCTCAACAGAATGGCGGTAGTGAGCGAGAAAACAGAACAACTATAGAAATGGCTAGAACATTTAAGTTTTCCAATCCAGAAATCGAGTTTCCACCAGGACTATGGGCAGAATTAGTCAACACAGCCATCTATGTACTAAACAGAACTGGTAAATCTACAGTAGAAAACGTTAGTCCGTATGAGTTATGGTATGGAAAAAGACCAAGAATAAAGCATTTAAGGACAATTGCTAGCGCTTGTTATTTCCATATTCCAGTTCAGAAAAGGCGAAAAATGGAAAAGAAGGCAATGAACGGCTATCTAGTAGGCTATGATGGTGATGAACGCTATAGAATTTGGGTAAAAGAGAAACATAGAGTTTTTGTCTCAAGATATGTTAAGTTCCAAGAGAAACTAAAAGTATGTAAAGAAGTACCCATAAGCTCTACAGATCAGAAAAGCACAGATAGATATATCGAACTTCCCATGAGATCGCAAGACAGAAATACGGATGAAACTAGATCACAGATTATAGAAGAGGTACCAGAACAGCAAGAAGAGGATGGTGTACAAGATAGAAATTTGGAAACTGAGATAGAAGATGTGGAAGAAAGTGAAGGTGGGGAAGAAAGTTCTTCATACAATTTAACAAATCGTCAAACTTTAAAATGCCCTGATCGTTTTGAAGAATGGATTCACCTAGCTGAAGAGTTAGTATGCACGATTGAGACTCTTCAATCATATAAAGAAACGCTTAAAACCAGGGAAAGAAATGAATGGAAGAAAGCTATGGACAGAGAAATGAGTTCATTGATAGAAAATGAGATTTCGAAGCACACAGATTTGCCAAATGGATTTAGAGCTCTTCCCTGTAAGTGAGTTTACCGAGTAAAGATAAATCCAGATGGAAGCATAGATAAGTTTAAAGCCAGACTAGTAATAAAAGGCTTTGCTCAGCGCCAAGGCATAGATTTCAATCAAGCATTTACTCCAGTAGCCAAGTTATCCACAATAAGATCCGTTTTGAGTGTTGCAGCTAGTGAGAAGATGTACTTACGACAGTTTGACGTTGGACAGCATTTTTATATGGTCATTTAGAAGAGACTATATATATGGATCAGCCAGAAGGTTATCATGATGATTCCAAAAAGATTTATAAGTTAAATCGTAGCATATATGGCCTAAAACAAGCACCTACATGTTGGAATAAGAGATTAAATGATTTCCTTTTAAAACTAAATTTTAAAGTAAGTGAAGCCGATCCATGTTTGTACATAAGAAAAAGTAATGGAGAAAAGATGTTCTTTACTTTGTACGTGGACGATGGATTAATTGTGGCTTCGTCTAGAGTAGAATTAGACACTCTTTTGGCAGATTTAGGAAAATAATTCAAGATAACGTCTAAAGAAGCAAGTTATTACTTAAGCTCGGAGCTTGAGAAGTCAGAAGAAGGCATAAGAATAAACCAAAGAAGCTATACAGAAAAAGTACTAGAAAAGTTTTGTTTTTCCCAATGTAGACCTGTATCAACTCCGATGCTTAAACCACCTGAAAGCACCATACAGAGTGAAAATTCAACACCAGTAGATTTTCCTTACAGACAAGTCATAGGAGCTCTAATGTACCTAATGGTTGAGACCAGACCAGATATAGCCTATAGTGTGGGTTATTTGTCAAGATTTTTAGAAAATCCTAACCAGGACCATGTCATTTGTGCAAAAAGAGTTTTACGATACCTTGGAGATCAACTTCAGTAGTAGTATTTACGTTTTCCCATGGAGCAATATCATGGCTAAGTCAACGTCAAGGCATAGTGGCAACTTCAACTACAGAAGCAGAATTAATTGCAGCCAGTGAAGCTACAAAAGAATTGATTTGGTTGAAGAGATTGTTCCAAGAAATTTGGCAACTTAGAGAGAAGTAAGTAAGAAAAAAAGTATTAGAAGGTTCTATAGCTGTGAAGCAAATTCCTACAGAGCAACAGTTGGCAGATCTTCTAACAAAACCTTTAGCGACGATTCATCTACACAGTTTAAGGGGCCAATTAGGACTTTTGTAAATCTAATTAACAAGGGAAAGTATTGAAGTACCCTTAATTTTTACCTAGCAAGGTGTGTTAACCAGCATTCACAAAAAGGCATTGATAGTTTAAGGTTGAGTGTGTCATAACAAATAGTTTTTACTTGTCACCGTTTTTAAAATATACATTTTACTAAATAAATTAGGATATCTTCATCACTAACCAGTCCTAGTGTCATGAAGTTTTTGTTAAATTATGAGAAACCTACCTCCACGTGGTAAGTCATAAAATCTTCATGCTATCTTCATTGGAATTAATTGCATTTTCCAATCTTTATAGAAGAATCTATGTTGTTGTGGCTCTCATATGGCCGATCCTTGGAATTGACTATTATTGCTTTTGAAGAAATCTGTGTAGAATAGGCACTATTTGTTTTGTCCACTATTAAAAAGCTCCTCCAAAACTACTTTACGAGATTTAATAACTTTATACATTTTTCCTAGTTGAGTCTCAATTAACTAGGTGGCGCCTAGTAACCATTAAAATGTATCGAAAATCCACGAACCTAGCTCTCCATTGCATTACTGGCTGCCGTTCGCATCTATTGGTTGAATTGTTTATTTAATTGAATATTGCTTCCAGTTTGACTAAAGTAACACCAATTATCTTACACGAACATGTATATTTTTGCGCTATCATATTCTGCGTAAAATTACCTGTTACAGTAACAGTGTTAAATGTAATTTTCATGTTCAATTTGACCTAATATGACTGGACTATATTTCAGAATAGAGAAAAATCAATATGTCTAAGGTCTGAGATGATTTTATAATCCTCATTGATGCAGGTTAACTACTCGCTTTATTGATTCAATCAGTCTAAAGTTTGAATCCAATTTTATTTCACGTCGACTTGTTATACGCTCGAGCCGTCAGCAGTTTTATAATGCCTTTTTGCCGGAAGTCCAAATTCAAACAATTATCTTAAGTGGTCGGAAGCTCAGAAGTATGTTTTGGCTTGGAACGAGGTTTATTTTAAATTATCGCGCAGCTGAAGGAACAGTTCGATGTTTTCAACTTTTATACATATTTTGACAATTTTATAATGGCCGCCAATAATTTTTGTTTTCTATTTTCTACGATATTTTATTAAAAATTAAAATTTTAAATTAACCGCTTTTAAATATTTAAGGTAGGATGAGAAACAACAGGATTTCTGATTTGGGTGAGCGTTAGATAGCCGAACGTAGACAGCTTTGAGTGTTACCTGTTTTTGCGTAGACTACTCAGTCTTATTCACTACTCAGAAAAAAAGTGTGCTGAACGCGCCAAAAGAAGTTATCACTTCAAAAATTGGATGTCTACAAAGTTTCTAATGTTTGTATAGTCTGCATGAATGTTTTAAATAATAATTAATACGTGGACTGCACATAAACAATCCGCCTAAAATAATTTTCATAATCTACGGCACATGCACATCCCTGGTTTGATTAAAATAATCGCCCCATTACCCTACGTATAATAGACAATTCTGTCTAGAGAACGAATATGTCTTTTAAATATGCGGTTCCATTCCCAGAAATCCTGAGTAATTGATCTAGAAAGGCATTTGCTTATGGGGCGAATGCTCTTCCCGATCTGTCGCAAGCAGGAGAGAAATTAGGATAGATATTGCTGAATTCCTGGCGGCATAAATTGCTCCCGCATGAATGTTTTATCATTTTGAACGAACAGCCGCGGCATATACGCCAAGTTTTTTCAGGGATATGCACAATTTTGTATCAAGATTATCGATTTGATGTTTTCCTTGAAATTAAATAATACCAATATTTACTTAAATTATGGTTTAATTGAGTGACTATAATGTTTCCTTAATGACAATACGTTATTTTCCCTATTCGCTATGTGCAGCTGTTGGGTGGGGAGGCGGTGAGTGGGTGCCAGTGGCAAAGGTCTTGAAGGTTGGAAAGTGGGCTAGATGGCGCCGAGTGAAGATGTGTGTGTAGACGAGGAAAACAAAAAGTGCAAATATTGCAAAAGTGGTGTGGAAAAAAGTTGCGTAAGATGTAATTTGTGCAAGATAAGTTATCATCAATTGTGTGCATTGCGAATGATGGGGCTACAAGTCGTAACCGGCAGCAAAAGTCTTGTTTTATGCCTAGCGTATGCAAACACTGCCCGCGCTGCCGATGTAAATAAAGCAGTAAGTGAAGCTTTACTACCAAAAACCGAACAAATTGAGAGTTTAAAACATAAAATATCTGAGCTGCAAAGTGAAATTTTGGAGGAAAAGTTCCAAACCTTACAACAGAAAATGGAATCTATGGAGAAAAACATTATAAACAGGCTAGAAAACATCGAAAAAAACCACAACAGTGAAGTTGGAGTGGCTGCATTTCCGATCGCCGGACAGCAGACCGAAAACGTTAAAATTCACGGTAAGATCAGTTCAATCCAGACCAGGACTAGCAGCACTACCCAAACGAACAAGTCCGTGAACAAGGCCGTGAAATGTCAAGATACCGTTGGCGTTAAGAGCAATGCCAACGCGCAGCTGGACCCGCCGACATTGCAACCAGAAGAAGAGGAAGAAGTGATTCACTTAACCTCACTTAAACCTCCTACTCCCAGTCCGGTGGTAAACAAAAACAAAGAACAGGTTACAAATTAGTCAAATCAGGATTCTGACTTTGAAAATGAGGAAGGTTGGACAAAAGTAACATGAAGAGGCAGAAATAACAATATACCCACTAAAAACATAAGACCTAAACCAATAAAAGGATCAAACAACTCTTCAAGTATTCTCAAATCGGCCCAACTAAAATCGTAGATATTTTTATCAGGTTTTGATCCATCCATAACTGAGGATATGATAATAAATCATTCGGAAACAAATGATCTTGGAGATGGATTTTTTTGTGAAAAAATGGTTACAAGGAAGGATAAGACCAAAAGCTCTTTTAGACTTGGAGTTCCACAGGATAAAAGGGATGACATAATGTTCTCCAATCTATGGCCCTGTGGAATTAGGGTGAACTATTTTATCAATCTTCAGCGCTTGCAAACAGCAAGGTCACAGTGTCAACCAAGGTTGTCAAACCACTAGATGGTGAAGAAGTTGTGGAAAATACTGCGACTCTGCTCCATTACAATGTAGAGTCTATCAGAAATAAAATTCATGAACTAGAAGCATCATTGGTGGACAATCCCATTGACATTATATGCTTGACAGAGCATTGGCTAAATGCTGATGAGATGGATGCTTTCCATATACAGGATTACAAGGTTGCAGGTTTCTCGACAAGAACTCTGTCTTTGGGTGGAGGTACTGTAATTTTTGTTAGGGAAAATTTTAATTTTGTGTATGTAGAGGCTTGTAATATTTATAATGTTGAAAAATGTATAGAATTGTGTGTTGTCCTAATTAATAATGTTTATGTTATAGGTATATACAGGACTCCTGGAGGAGTGTAATGAGTCGTCTGTACTGCTTGATCTTCTGGGGTCATACGGTTTTCAACAAACAATCTTTGAAGCAACACGTGGAGAATCCTGCCTGGATAATATATTTTTAAATTTTACAACAAGGCCATTTTTGGCAAAGACTCTTAATATGAACCTCTCGGAGCATCTGGGTCAACACCTTGGGTTTAATTTTGGGGTAGACAATAAAGTGCTGTTCGAAAAAAAAGTTTTTCGTCCCATTACACAGAGGGGGTTAAACAATTATTATAATATCATTGGGGATATTTCGTGGGATTTTGTGGATAGTGTAGAGATTGGTATTGAGGAAAAATTCTGTATCTTAATGAAGTCACTTGGGGATGCATACATGCAATCATTCCCTGAGAAGAAATTCTGTGTCAGATCGGATTAGGCCAATAGAGTCAGTTGGTTTGATAATGATCTTAAGGATATGAGAGAACATTTACATCTATTAAATGATATATGTAAGCAATACAATCGAGTGAATGATTGGGTAATATATAAAACATTTAAAAAAAACTATAAAAAATCTATCAGGGAGGCAAAGAGATTGGCAAATGATAGGGCAATAAACTCTTCAAGTAATCCAAGCAAATGTATGTGGCAAATTATAAATTCAAAAAGAGGTAAAGTAACTAATACAACAAACACCAGCTGACATATACTGCCGCATGAATTTAACAACTTCTTTTCCAGTGTAGCGAAAAATCTCATGAGGGTCATGCTTTAGGAGACTAGTGATCATCTCTTGCATCTCAACAAAATAAAAACTTCATTCCAACACTTTGATTATCAAGAGATCACTTATATAAAAATGAGGGATACAAACACACAATTAAAGAACAAAAAAAGTGTAGATATTTATGGTTTAACAGTAGAAATCATAAAGTCAGTAAAATATTTAATTTATATTCCACTCACTAAACTTTTTAATCAGTGTTCGTGAGAGCATCTTTCCAGGCGCTCTTAAAAAAGCTTTAATAACACCAGTATACAAGAAGGGGGATAAATCACTGGTTGCTAATTATAGGCCAATTTCTTTGCTCCCTGTTATATCCAAACTTTTTGAGAAGATCATGGCGACACAGATAGTGGATCTATTTGAGACCCATGGGCTGTTTAGCGACCGACAATTTGGATTCAGACAGAGGAAAAGCACTGTCCAGGGAGTGTTGGACCTTCTAGAGGGGGCAATGGACTTATTTGAGGGTATGGAGTACTTTGATGCCCTCTTTTGTGACCTCAGCAAGGCTTTTGATTGTGTCACACATTCTCTTTTATAAAAAAAAATAAGATTCTACAACTTTGGTGTAGATAGTATTAAGTTGACGCAGTCGTACCTTGTTGGGCGTTACCAAGCAGTGAGGGTGGATGGTGTGACCTCTGCGGAATCGCTTCTGGATGTTGGTGTGCCACAGGGGTCGATCCTTGGTCCAATTCTCTTTCTGATTTTCATTAATGACCTACCTCTCTGCTGTGAGGAGGCTAAATTTGTGCTGTTTGCGGATGACACAACCATTGCTGTAACTGGGGAAACAGAACAGAAAGCTAGGGAAAAACTATTGAAGGGACGCGAGGCGGTGGAGTCTTGGTTCCTTTCAAATCGCCTGTTGCTTAATGCTGAGAAGACCCAAATTATGACATTTACCCTGAGAGATATTGGTGATTCTCCTCTGGAATCAGCCAAGTTCCTTGGCATATGCCTGGACTCCAGATTAATCTGGCAACCTCACGTGGAAACGGTGTGTGCAAGACTTCGTACGAGTGTTATTGTTTTGCGGGGTCTTGTGGGTTGTGTATCACGGGAAACACTTAGAACTGCCTATTTTGCGGTATTTAACAGCAAAATGGTATATGGAATATTAGCTTGGGGAGCATCAGCGCCTTCTGCTAGGGTCTTTGGCTTACAAAGGAGAGCTATGAGGCTTATGGCTGGCTTAGGATACAGGGAGGACTGTAGGGCTTTATTCGTTGAGTGGGGTGTATTGACTTTTCCCTCTGTGTATATTCTTGAAAATCTGTTGCATGTTAAGAGTGGCCTGGCCGGATATAGGACTCATGAGGATCTACATGACTACAATACCAGATCTAGAGGTGATTTGGTACCGTCTTATTGCAGGCTGAAAAGGTGCCAATGTAGATCTGATTTTATTGGTGTGAAGTTTTTTAATAAACTTCCACAAGAGATTAGAGAACTTCCTATGCAAAAGTTTAAAAAAGCACTCAAAAGCTTCTTATTAGGGAAAGCATTTTATAGTACAGCAGAATTTTTTAATCTTGATGTTTTAATATTTTAGTGTTATATGTTATTTTAATTATTCCATTAAGATATTTTATTTTTTTAATGTAGTGTTTTATTTGACATTATTTTTTTAAAAAAGCCTTTCTACTATTAAGTTTTAGGTTTGTGAAAAAATTGAGTACAGTAGAATTTTATAGTACTAGAATTCCTTAATCTTGACGTTTTAATATTTTAGTGTTGTCTGTTATTTTAATTATTACATCAGGATATCTTATTTTTAATGTAGTGTTTTATTTGACATTATTTAAAAAAAAACCTTTATAATATTGAGTTTTAAATTTATGAAAAAATTTTATTATTTGTAGTGTTAGTTATATGTATTTTCGTATGTGAGTGCTATTTGCACATTTTGACATAAATAAATTTGATTTGATTTGATTTGATTTGAAGGTTAACGATCAAGTCTTATAGGATGTCCCACGGCAAAAATGCTCGGACACGTCAATTTTCTTTTCACAGGGGTACACTTTTTGCCCCTATTCAAACCCCTGACGCGGGCAAACTGCACCTTTCAAATTTTAAATGGAAAGGGGGGGTCAAGTTGTACCTCATTTTAAAGGCCATTAAATCTGTTTTTACTAATGCAAAGCCTTTTGTAATTGATACAGTTGTTTTTGAGAAAATCTGTTTTTAACTCGGAAAGTCGTTGAATCCGAACAGGTAACTTTTACAACTTTGTTCTTTAATTTCGCTTTTAAGTGCCTAGTTTTATTAAAGCCAAATACTTTGCATGATTTTTGGTCCTTCACTGAGTGTGTTTTTTTATGTGTTCGGTACACACTCAAAAGGAAAATCCTCTGTTACTCAACGAGCGGTGCGTGTGCGGTGAAGATGGTGGACGTTGGACTTGAAGCGCTGTTGGTTGTAGTTTTCGGGAAAGACGTTACTCGGAAGTCCATTCCAGAGTGAGGCAGTCCTCTAGACAAAGGAGTCCCGCAACAGGGATGTTCTAGGTGTTCGCAACTGAATCGTATGTTGACGAGCAGCTTGTGTCTGACGGGTGTTTCTGTTTGACACAACTCTGGGTAGAATCATAAGTGCCAGCTCGTTTGAACATCTTCCTTAGTAGTATCGATAGTAAAGAGATAGGTCCGACACTTTTCTTCGTTGTTCAAGGCTATCAAGGTCTTCAGTCAACTTTTTAGTATCCGCAAGACGGACTGCTCTCCTCTGTATGGAGTCCAATATCTTTAGCAAGTGTTTAGGTGCCGAGCACCACACATGGGAACTGTATTCCAGAGATGGTCTTATCTGGGCCTTATAGAGCAGCAAGAGCTGATGAGGTATATACAATTTTTTTGCCCTATAGATTGCTCCTAGCTTTTGTGCTGCTGCCTTGGCGATTTTGGTGACGTGATTATGCCAAGACATGTTGTTTTCTATGTTGATGCCCAGCAAGCTTATGGATGAAGCCAGAGTCAGTGCTTGTCCTATCATTGAGTCGAATGACGTGTCGAGTCGAATGGCGTGCGGCGAGTAGACGTATCCAGTTGCACTCCGTAAAAATAAAAAAAAAATGAAGTAAAAAGTAAATCCTAAGACGGGATTTTTTCGATACAAAAACTATCAAACAAATAAGTGCCTTTGCAGTAATTACCATGCCTCCAAGAATCACGAGTGACCTAAAAATTAGCATCAAAGAAGCCCTTAAAGAACTTCTGAATGACGACGACTTTATTGATAAATTACTATCGAAGGCCTCAGAAACGATACGTGCACTAGAAAAAACCATAAACGAACAAGAAATGCGCATTCAACAATTGGAAGAGCGCGTCGAGAATTTACAGCAGGCAAGTAAAATAAATCATATTTGTATATATAATTTAGACGATGAGGTTGGAGAAAAATTGCCTGAAAAATTACTTAGCCTGTTTAATTCCAAAATGAAACTTAATATTAAGAAAGCGGATATAGTAAAGGCGCACAGGGTTGGCGAAAAAAAGGGAAGAACTAGGCCAATTGTAATAAAATTTGATAGATACCAGCATAAGACCCAGGCATTTATATATGCCGGGTTGGTGTAGGTTCATATTATGTATATAATGTTACAATAACAATGCCAGTTCAACAAGGTTGACCTAACCTTGTTACCCGTGTCTAGTATCGCGTTCGTTGGAGTTAAACAATAATTTACGTGTAATGGGTAATGTAAATAACCTTGGTCTAGACCTCGAACTAGTCGGGTTGCCTTCACGATCTAATTTATGAAATACCGAGTGTTTTCCTGATACACTACAATAGGTAAAAACAAAACAAAAATATGTTAATGCTGATATAGTTGAGAATTGAAAGTTCTGATAGTATGGATTATTTTGCATTGCGGAGCGGAATATATAATACTATTAATATTTAGTTTATCTTTTTTGTAGAGAATAATTTAGGTTAGAATTTTTTGAGGAGGTGGATAGATATGGAGGTCTGGACACGGAGATTTTTGATGGGATACGGAAGGTAAAGTATTTTATGGATGAAAATAGTTTTAACTTACTGCACTTTATTATCCGTAGCATCCAAAAAAACTTTGAAGAACTAACAATATACCTAAATCAAATTAAATTGGATGATATAGATGTTATTGTACTATATGAAACTTTTAAGGTGGAAAATGTGAATGATTTTGGGATTAAGGGCTTTAGTATTTTTTATAACGATTCAATAAATAATAAAAATGATGGTTTTGTATGTGAAGAGCAATATTGCTGTTGAGTATGATGTCTTTTAAGAAAGGGCAAGGACTGTATTTATGGCCTAACAGGGTGTTATAGATCACCAGCTTCAAATCTAAATAATTTCTTGGAGGATCTTCATAAGTATTTTGACAACCTAAATTTGCAAAAGAGAAATTTTTGTAGGAGATTTGAATATTAATCTAAATGAATATAAAAATTTTAATGTGAATATGTATTTAAATATTTTAAAAAATGGATTTTTTTCATGTATTAATAAACCAACCAGGGAGAGTCAAATCTCCTCGACTATAATAGACCATTTATTCCTTAAAATGATAGATTTAGAAAATCGAAAAAGTAATATTAGGCCTTTTATTGTACATACTTCAATAACAGATCACTATTGTATAGGCATAAGCATTAAAAATATAAAACTATATGAATCAGGTATTCCGCAAATGAAGAAAGAATTAGACTATATAAAACTGTTTGGAATGTTGGAAAGTGAGTCATGGCAGGAAGTTTATGAAACACAAAAATCTGTTGAAATAGCATACCAAATTTTTATTAAAAGATTGTTATCAATAATTGTAAATCAGTGTACTATTTTTAAATATTTTAATAATAGAAACAGAAAAAGAAAACCATGGGTTACGCAAGGTATAATCAATTCTATAAATCATAGGGACTCTCTCAAGAAACAGTTAATAAAAAACTACTCTTTAGATTTGGCAAATGAGTATAAAACGTGTAGAAATTTTCTAAATAAACTTATAAAATCAACTAAAAATGCATTTTATAAAAACCAAATAAACAAATGCTTCAAAGATTCTAAAAATCGTACACCTACAAGGTTTCATATATTTAAAGATAACAAACATTTTGAAAACAAAAAGGATGTAGCTAATATTTTTAATAACTTTTTGTAAATGTGGGCAAAGAAATACAAAACAACATAAACCAAAACCTGCACTTGCCGGTTTCTTCCAATAAATCCAAAATACAGAATAACTCAATATTCCTAAATCGAGTAACAGAGAACGAGCTATACTTGCATATAAATTCTCTAAAAGTTAAGTCCTCATGAGGCGAGGATGGTATTACTGTTCAAAAAGCATTTTGAAAACTTCTTCAAATCTAACGATTTAATTTTTGTACAATTTAACATTCCACGCCACTGTCCTCGGATTCCAAGAAATTTAAATCAATGGCGATACTACTAACGCCATCTCTTGTTTACAACGTTTATCCACTGCGTCAGCAGTCTAGATAGCTAAAAATAAAGCGTCCTCGAAAGGCCTCCGACCAATCATAGCGCTTCCCGCTATACCCCGGCGACCGAGTCGACCAATCACAGCGCATCCTACAGGATAGCCACTTCACCCAACCTAAAATTCCCTAAAATTCAGATCTTTAATAATCGAATTTCATGAAAACTAGTCAGCAGATTTCAACCGGATTTGTATTAAAATTCATAATATTAATTTAGACAACCGGTCATGTTAAGTTTTTACACAATATCTCCGTATTTACATTATTGCCCTTTCCATGCACGAAGCGATGCATCTTCTCCCACCAGAAGGGGCGGTGACAACTTCGAGTTGATCTAGTCACGTTCTAGATTCTAGAATTCAGAGTATAAAGTTGCATCTCGACTCTGCACTGCGCCATAGTCGCTCAAAAGGCGCTGTTCCCGCAGACATGGCGTCAAGCCGACATGTCGGCCAGTTTTCACGTTTTGAGACCTCATAATATATCTAGTCCTTTACTCAAGTGACAGTGATATCCTGCCATAGTCATCTCCATATCAAGCCTACAGAAAGGTATTTATCGGCATCCTGACTGCCATTATTGAGATCCACTGATCTCTCTAGTTCTAAGCCTACAAAAAGGTATTTATCGGCA
>MU192620.1:10240-27764 GCA_016904865.1 Pissodes strobi | reverse complement strand
CCGACAAAACTACAAAAATCTGAAACTCTGCCTAAAAGCGCCACCTACCGACTAAGAACTGAGCTTAATTGACAAAGTTAATAGTCCGTAGCAAGCACCCCGAAAAGACCTTTCAAACGAAACTAAGTTTATTAAAATCGATGCAGGCAATTAAAAGTTATACAGGTTTTTCCAAAGTAACATTTAACCCTCCCCCCACCCTTAAATTGGAAAGATCGAAAAAAATTCTTCGAATAAAATAGTTTCTAAATTTGGTATTAATGCTAAAAAAAGTGTTTTTCATATATGATAATTTGGGATATTTTTAGTAAAAACGCAATTTCTATTTTGAGTTTCCAACTACGCCCCCTGACGGCCATCCTACGAACTTGAAAATAATTTCCAGCAATTTCTCTTAGTCACTATTACTAAAAATATTTTTACTTTAAACTTCGACTACGAACGGTACAATATCAAACGTTATATGTAGATATATAATACAATGCACACATTTATATATAAAATAATATTTCAACAAAAAAAAAATGACAAAACTTATCCAGGTAAAATATAAATAAAATTTAAAAGTCAGTATACAAACATGAATTTGACAAAACCTATTCCACAAAGTTAAAATTATAAAAGCATTTCTCTTTAAGAAAAGCTATGGTTCCTCTCCTAAACACAGCAACACTGTTAAATTTTTTTATATTATTAGGCAACATGTGATAAGCTTTCAAAGCTCTATATGATGGACCATTCTGAAAAAATGATGTATGATGCAAGAGTACTGCAAGATTCATTCCACCTCTCGTCTCCATGACCATCCCTTGAGAATACCCGTCAATATTTCTATTAAAATACTCAGGATGTCTCTTGACAAATATTACCAGAGACAAGAAATACAAAGAAGGAGCAGTTAACACCGCGAGAAGGACAAAATATGGTCTACAACTCTCCCTTGGATGAATACCAAAAAAGCATCTGACAATTCGCTTTTGTGCCCTAAACACCTCTGGTGCCGTTGTAGATGAACCCCAAAAAAGCACACTGTAGCACATTATTGACTGGACACATGAAAGGTAATATATTCGAAGTGTGTCATGAGAAACAACATCCCGCAATCTTCTTATAAGAGCACAGCTACTATTGATTTTAGAAATAATGTGCTTGCAGTGGGGTCCCCAGCCAAGTTGGGCATCCAGGTACACACCCATAAACCTCACCTCAGCAGATTGTGGAATTGATCCATTCAATCTTACAAACAATGACAAATTCTGTTTCTGTATGGAAAAATGGATTAAATCAGTTTTGTCAGCATTCAATTTTAAATCACTATTATTACACCAAGTTTGCACTGCACCAGCCATCAAGGTACAGGACTCGGAAAGATGAATCTGACAGCATGACAGATGTGTCATCCGCATACTGACAGACAAATCCACCAGGAAGGCCATCCGAAAACCCATTCACATAGAGCAGAAACACCAGAGGCCTCAGGATGGAGCCCTGAGGAACACCCAGGGTCATATGTGCCGCATCCGAAAAATGAGACATTCCGCCTTGCGCCACACACACCACCTGCTCTCTTCCGGTGAGATATGATTTTAATAAAGCTAGGCAGTTACCTCTAATCCCATATGAGCATAGCCTGTCTATAAGCATAGCCTGTCTATAAGCAGCTGATGATTTATGGTGTCGAAAGCCTTTGACAAATCAAAGCACAACCCAGCAACCTTTTGCTTATTATCAAGCTGTTCTGTGATAAACTTGACAGCATTAAAAATGGCCAGCTCAGTTGACTTTTTTGGGTACAAATCCGTATTGATGATCAACTACTAGTATATTGTGTGTGTTTATAAAATTAGTTATTCGATTGTAAATTGCCTTCTCAAAGACCTTCGACACTGATGGTAGTAGAGAAATTGGTCTGTAGTTTTCCAGTAACTGTGGACTACCTTTCTTTGGTATTGGTATGACTTTGACTAGTTTTAGCCCGGAAGGAAAAACGCCGGTTAAAAAACATTCATTAACGATTTCAGACAAAGGTGTGGATATTAACTGAGCTACATATTTTTAAATTTTAATTGGCACTTCATCTATACCAGCTGAAAATTTATTTGGTAAATTCATGATTATTTTAAAGATTTCCTTTGGTTCAGTGGGATTTAAAAATATAGATGGATAAGCAAAACTGTCTGAAATGGATATATTTGTCTGGTTATGATTCGAAAGATTAAACTCTTTACTAAATATTTCAGCTAATTTATTGGGATCTTCAATTATATGATCATTAATGGTTAGGGTTAGGTTCTTATTTGTTTTGGTACGATTACTAAGTTTATTAAAAATTGTCCAAGAGGTTTTAGATTTATTTCTAGAATTTAATATATTGCTATCATTTATTGACTTTCTATATTCTGATATGTATGCTCTATAATGTTTCCTTTCTTCTTTGTATTGTAAAAGTACCTGCTACTGCTAAAGATCTTTGATGTATTTTGCATAATCTTTTATTTCTCCACTGACCCAGCTTCTATTTTCCGGCCTAATTCCAGAAGCTTCCATGGGAAAACCGCTGATCCAATTCTAATGAAATTTCGTACACAGAGGTAATAGGGCACTGTGAGCTCAAAATAATAATGTCACTTTTTTTATTTACTACTATAAATGGAAGCCTTGTATAATATCACTTTAGACACTTTTTGATATTGTATTTGAATTAAAAAAATATATTAAATAAACATTTGAAAAATTATTTTTTTCGTAACTAAAAGCGCATTTAAACTTAGACTATAATTATTGCTATTATATTCATAGCTTTCCTCTATCAAAAAATAAGGTTTTTTGATTTAATTAGAAGTGTTAATTAGCGATTTAATTGAAAGCTAGCATCTTTGGATTAGAAGTATTGTTCGGATGTTGCCCATGTGTGAAATATGTCGTTTCCAGTTGTTAATATCTCATAAATAATTCAGTCTGGACAACAACACCAAATATCTAATTTTTTTTCCCAAACTGAGTTACACAGCACACATTTTTTATTCCCTGCATCGTTCGTATACAAGCAAGGCATCTCCTGACAGGCGTTATTTAGATACCCTTCGATATTGTACTGCCGAATAATGAGGTATCATCTCATGGAGATAATCTGTTCTTTCAGTATAATAGAATATAATGATAGTCAGAAAATTTCATTTTGAGTAAAAAGTTTGACAAAATTTCTGAGAAAAGTAAAGATACGCCGACATTGTCGATACCACTTTTAAGCCTGCAATCCTTTGTCACCACGATATATTAAGTTCTGAATATAATCTGAAAAGCAATTTCAGACTTTTGATAATTTAACGTTTCCAGACGTTGATCTCCAAGTTTTTTTTAAACGTTTTCAACGAGATAAATAACATACTTGTGAAGATAATTATAGGAAACCCTAAATATATTACTATCAGCAGATATTCAAAACATCCAAATATAGAGTGTGATTCATGATAAAGCAACAGACGTATCTAGAGAACATGTCAACGTAACGTTTTCTAAGTAATATTTTTACGTAAACGGAACTATATAAAATATTTTTGGCAATGCAGTCAAGTTCTGAATATTAGCCGAAGGTTTCTTGTACTCCATTACTGATTCGAGCTTGTCACGTGCTAATTTGGTTATCGGATATTGAAGTGAAAGAGTGCATTTAAATTCGCCTCCGCAACTACGCGAGGCGTCCCTATCGTTTCGAGCGCAATTATATATGCTAACTTAACAAATTTTTGGCGCCCAACGTGGGGCGCCAAATATTTACTACGCTCTTTCTTGTCTTCTAATTTTAATTGGTTATCTTCACTTTAGATTAGAAGAAACTGAGAGTGAACAAAGTTAAATTAAAAATTTTAATAAAAAAAAATTGCATTTATCAATGCGTAGGCCAGAACGAGTTGTCGTCAAGCGTGCAAATTAGGCCCTAGCTGAACTTTCGAAGAGTATGGAGGTTATTTATTTAGGGCGCCACCAACTTGTAGCCAGCTAAGTCGGAAAATCCTCAAGTTGAAATATGGACTCGTTTTGGTTTAGGCTTCGCAACAAAATAAAATTTGAATAATAAACTCGGTGGTGGACGCCAGAAATTTACCAATAATAATAATAATGAAAAAAATATAAACAATAACGAACCTAGAAATCAATAATAAAGATAAATCAATAAATCAAAACGATTCAATTATTGAGCCGAAATAATAGAAATAAAATATACTTGCTACTTACTTCTTACTTCCCTTTTGGAACACTATTACTAAAGATAATTAGATGAAACAGGTAGATAGGTAAATAGAGAATTTTCCAACATCTAATTTACGAGAAAATTTTTTATGCATAAAATATGTAATTTCACTTTTAAAAACAGTAAAAGGTACGATAAAAAGAATTAAAAAAATATATATTCTTTGAATATAAAATACTTATATTATGCTCAAAAGCAGCGAAAAATTGCATGTACATTAGAAAGTAATTTTTTACATAGAAATTAATATAAATTTTCTAAAAAGATATTTTTTAAAATTGGCAAAAGTTCGATAGCAAAAACGCCCAAAAGCAGTAAGCAAGTTCCAGGAAAAGAATAATAAATTTAGTTATTTAGGACAGTGTGATAGAAAAGTTAAAGCGGATTAAAAATTTCGTCTAGCTATTTATGTAAGAAGCAAATACATGATAATCCATAAAAAAACGAATTTTTGTAATTTTCCTTAGTTACTAATATAAGCTTATTTTAAAACAGCCCAGTGTAAGAACTAAGATTTCGTAGAAGAATAAAAGCCTTCGATCTTTACCCAACTGTCACCCAAAATCCAGCTACTCATTGTTTAAGTCTGGGAAGACATAATTATTAAGATTTATTAATAATCACGTGTAAAAAAAAATCGAAATTAATTGTAATTTTTAAACGGCTTAAGGTTGATACGGATTCATTTCTTATCACATGCCAAGGGAGAATATATTACCAAGATGTAAGGCCAATTTATGTATTCCTCAACATTATTCTTTAATTTATATTTAACCTGTTAGAATTCTTTTAAGATTGTCATTATTATTTAAAATTTTCATTTATATTTGGATCAGCTGTTTGATTGTATCGTGATAATATTGTTTTTTATAATAGTGCCTGTATTTAAATTTTGTATTATTTGTCTGATATTTGGACATAGCATATTTTATTATTATCGTCCCGATATGCATACCTTTCGGTATTCGCATTCCTCCAATGGGGAAAATTCAATTAGTCCTAATGCGTTAAGCATCAGAAACATTGAGCTCTGCTGGAGCCCTTTCCATGTTATGGAGTTCTTTGGGATTACACTTCTGATATTTCCGATTTTGGGTGAGCATGGCAGCTTTCTGAATGGACTGGTAGAGGATTTTACTCAGCCCAAACTTCTCGATATTCCTTTGCCAGTTGATGAAATTATTATTGGCACTGTTTGGACGCCACTACTTCTTCCTTTTGACCTCCAGCTCTCAGTACTTGGAAAAATTCTCGGCGTTCTTTTCGAGCAGATTTTGAGTACTAGGTACTTGTGAAATATTATCGCTACCGGCAAATAAAACAACCCGGATACGTAACAGCGGCTATATTCAAACTACCTGAAAAATTCGCACAATACTATATGAATTAAACGACTATTTAAACTCTAAAAATACAGGACACTAAACTGCTGAGCCATCAGTATCGGTAATTCCCGCGAATGTATCGTTATGGTCAATGTTAACAGGCTCAACCGTTTTTAATAGTTCAGAGGAGCGATTGTCCAACTTATTTTTAACAGTACTGTCACTTCCAAAAAGTTTGCAATCTTGGAGGACTTGTTTACAGGCATGATATCTGGTATCTCTGTCAGTATCAATATTAGAAAAGGTGGCCTCTAGCGGGCCTTGCACTTGGACCACCAATTGGGCCCGTTATGCCCCAGATCAGCGTCTTGCCAAGGGCATTTTGTAAGTAGATGGTATGTGGTCTTATCGTACTCTATGCATCATCTACACTCCCCCTCTTCTGTAATTCTGAACAGAGTTAGACAATGTCTAAGCCTACAGTGCCCCGTGTAGAATCCTACCAGTATCCTGCACTCCTTCCTTGGTGAGACTCTTCGCGGGCCCATGTATCATGAGCCTCGTCTGTCTCATCCCCGGAACCGTCCGCCATAGTTTTCTGCCCGATTCACCGTCCAGGCCTCCAAAGCTCTTTCGCGAACATTTTTGGTGATCCCCACACAGAGGTCAGGCTCTAAGTATCTACGTGCGGTAATATCTGGTATATTATGCATCACCGTCAGGTCAGTACGATTTCAGTAGAGTTGGAAGTCACAATGTTACAGAATTATCTGTGATTTATATTTGTAATAAGGATCCTGAGTAAAAATTACCAGAATACTGGCTAGATCCTGATGAATAATCTTAGCAGCCTTATCATGAATCCATTGCAGAAAAAAGCTGATATTTTGCAGCAACGTGTAATCTGGACTCCGTTGCCTTGCATCGTTTTCGGCACTTATCGTCCTCTATTTGGGGACTATTTGACAATGTATTTCAGGTAGTTTCTGGTTGGAACCTCCTGATCTTGAATTTCCAATAAAAAGTCTTCAGTTTGTACATACCCTTATTCCGATGCCTCCTTCTTGCCATCTCTGCATTCCTCGAAGAGTGCTGAGGCTCGGGATATTCGCACTGGCATAGAAACAGGAGAGTCGACTTAACAGCGGCACATAGAATTCCATTAGACGCTTGAGGCTTGAGCCTTCGACAAAAAGTAATTTCGCAAATTAGTGATCTCATGATTGCACAATTCGCGCCTTTGTATCAAGGCTTTCAATTTGCGTTTTATCTCTTGGGTATCGGTTTTACTCCAGGACGAATTGCCAAAAGAATATCCAAGTACCGAGCACCCGAAAATGTTGATAGCTCTAAAAAGGTTTTGGCTGTTCAGTTGCGTTTTTACTAGTCGTTTACCCATCCTCTCGAATTCAAATATAATATCCTTTCTCATCACCTGATGATTCATCACGTGATTGGTTCTTCATGACGAGATATCTCTAGGTTTCATCCTCCTGCATCGATTCAATTATTTATCTATTTATTTATTTATTTATGTATTTCTATATTTATTTATTTATGTATGTATTTATTTATTTATTTATCAACGGGCCTAACCCAATTTCAGTACAAAAAAAAATACATAATTAAAACATAAAACATACAACGATCTGGAGCCAATATTAGTTGTCTTGAATGGCTGACGAAACAAGAATCTGAAACTAGTATTTCTTGCAGGAATTGAGAGGCCAATCGAAGAGGTTAAGAAAGGACAGTCAACCGTGCAATTAACTAGTTTATAGAAAATTTTAATATCTGTAATTTCTCTTCGAGTGGACAGTGAAGGGAGGGCAAACCTTGTCTGAATTAATTGATAATCATAGTGATAGTCATCTATAGGGGGAATACCAGCTTTAAATGCCAAATATCTCAAGAACCGTCTATGAACTTGCTCTATTCTGTGAATGAGGCAAGTGTAACAAGGATTCCATACAGATGAGCCGTATTCCAGAATTGGCCTGAAGAGGCTACAATATAATATTCGTAGGGAAGATGTTAAAATCTTTTGTTTGTCTTTTCAGAAAACCGAGCATAGATAAAGCCCTGGATACAATTAAATCAACATGCTGAGAAAAAGATAGAGATGAATCTATGATGACACCAAGATCACGGATCTCTAAAACCCGGGACAGGACAGAGTTGCTGATTCTATAGTCATAAGTGATTGTATTTTGCCTACGGGAGAAGCTGATGTGGTAACACTTTGATGCATTAAGGGCCAATGCATTGTCCCTGCACCAAGACTCCAAATCAGAGAGGATAGACTGTAATGCCACGCAGTCATACACAGATGAAACGGAAATGTAGAACTTCAGATCATCTGCAAAAAATAAAAACTTGCAGAATTTAAAACAGTGGGCAATGTCATTAATAAATAATATGATGAATAACAGTGGTCTCAAATGGGATCCCTGAGGAATACCTGAGACATTCTTATTCTGCCTCGACTTAAATCCATTCACTCTTACAACCTGGGTTCTGCCAGAAAGATAACTAGATAACCAGTCAAGCATTATCCCCTTGACCCCAACCATTCTCAGCTTCCCGAGCAGAGCAGGATGATTAATCCTGTCGAATGCCTTGGAAAAGTCAGTATAGATGGCATGAACCTCCCCACCCCCATCCAAAACACTCGACAAATACTCGACATAGGTAAGTAGATTAAGATCAGTAGATCTATTACGTACAAATCCAAATTGCTCGTCAATTATAATACCACCCAGCAAAGCACTCAAATGAGCAGTAACAATTTTCTCAAAAAGCTTAGGAACGGTACTAAGAGTGCCCATAGGCCTGTAATTAGATACATCAGCGTGATTACCTGATTTATGAATTGGAGTGATGTAGCTGATTTTCCAGGGGTCAGGGGATATACCCGTAGCAAGAGACCGGTTAAAAATCATGTGCAATGGTCGAGAAAGTACAAAGCTGCAGAAATTTAAAACAATCAGGGAATACCATCCGGACCGGGACCCCTGCTTATGTTCAATTTAGAGAGCTCCTCGTAGATAAGGCAAATAAGAATGGAATGGTTAGAAATATTTATATGACTTAAGGATGGAGCTTCATCCGGTAAATTACACTGACTGACAGCATAAACAGATTCAGAGTATTCTGCAAAAAGGTCAGGCAATTCTGGCCCCAGTTGGCAATGTTTATCCCGAAGGAACATAGCCAAAGGAAGTTTATTAGATTTACGCTTGGAATCAATGAAAGACCAAAATTGTTTTGTGCATTGATTATCAATCAGAGACCATTCGCACTGCATCACATAATCCCGATAGCATTGATTAGAAACCAATTTGCACTCGGATCGAATTCTGGAGAAATTAATATAGCTGACCCTTGTACCAGTGGTCTTGAAAACCTTATGAGCAATTTTTTTATCTATTGTTAATTGCCTCAACTCTGCCGAAAACCATCTCGGAAATCTTCTCTGGGAGACTTTCTTCTTAGGGACAATTGCATGGATGAAAAAGAATAAGGTATCATGAAAAATGTTTACCATATCATTAGGATCATGATTTGATAATAGTTTATCCCAGTTAATCTGCCCGAGAAGGCCATTCAGGAGAGTCATATCAGCAGCCTTGTAATCATAATAAAACTCATTACACTGGGGTCCATTGGAGTGACTGTGGTTTATTGTAGTCGCAGTTCGTATACACAAAGGTGGATGGTACAAATCCATTGTAACCATCAGCAATAGAGACCATAGTGTCCAAGTGGGTTGAGAAAACCAGGTCAAGCAAACCACCTCTTACATTCATTACATCGTTCTTTTGAAAGAGATTATGAAATGCACAAAGTTCAGAAAATAGAGTGTTTATCTCGGCATCACTAGCAGTTGCATTCGGATACAATGTAGGCACTGAACAAAGATCCTCTGTTGACCACACACATCTTGGTAAGTTAAAGTCCCCAATAATGTAGCAGGGAAGACTGCATTTTTCCATAACATCATCGATAGTAGCACAAAGAATTTGGTATCTTGAAATTGGAGACTTAGGAGGTAGGTATGCAGTCCCTACCAATATACTGTTAGTATGTGTGTATAGTGCATAACTTCTATGTTGCCGGAAGTACTGAGGAAAGAGCTTTGTAAGGTCTTAAGGACAGCCATCATTACTCCTCCTCCCCTATTAGCCGGACTGTTATCCATATTCCTATCACATCTATATACGCTATACTCAAACAATCCAAGCTCTGCATCACCAAAGTCACTCGTTAACCAAGTCTCACTTAAAACTATAATTGGATAACAATTGGATAAAACACTTTTTTGGAGAATTGCAAGCTTGGTTCGCAATCTCCTAACATTCTGATAGAAGATCTCAATACCTCGAGAGGGATGAAAACTACTGGCATTGATTTGGGTAGGCACATTATTTAGTTTTTTTCTGATGTATATGGGGAACACCATTTCGGAATCTAATAGAAACATCCTCACCCTTTTGACGGCGACTCCTAAGTTCAACAGAAAGCTCCCTTTCCATATGTCTCTGCTTATTGGTTAGATCGTGACCTATAAAGACTTTTTTACCTTTTAGTTTATATCCATTCCTCAACAACATCTGGATATCATAAGTAGATGGTAGTTTAACCTTCATGACACGAACTTGATTTTTATTTGGTTTTCCCACTCTTACAACATTCACAATTTCGGGGGGAGTATCGGTCAATATATTTATGATGTTATTCGCCTCATTTATATCGTTTCCCTCAGGTACATTGAACAGCATAATGTTGCTAGAACGAGCCTGGCGTTCCTGTATTTCCATTAGAAAATCCTGTTCATTACAAGTAGAGACTGTTGAGAGTATATCCACTCGCCGTACTGAATCCGCTCGCTTGCAGCTTTCCGCGCACTACATTAATGGTGCGATAATTATCAATTCCATACTGCATCTGAATTCATTTTCAGAAATCTTTAACAATCTGTAACATTTTATCCAGCTGTTTCTTCGTGGCTCCCATCAGCTGCAGATATAGAGTGTTCAGCTTAAGTGTCGTCTTATCACTTCCGTTGATATTAAATCCAGTTAGACAGGGGCAATCACCCTAGCAGATTCCTCTTCTGATGTTGATAATGTCAGTCTTCAGAGAGAATTGACTGGATCGGCCTAGCAGGAGTACGAAGGGAAAAGACAATGTACCGAGGAACAACAAAGAAATATTTTAAAGTAGATCTGATGTTTTAAGATCAGAGAGGGGATGCCAGCAAAACGATCCATGATACCTAAGGCACTCAAATCAGATCACTTTATCAATTATAATAATAATAAGAAATGGTAATGAACAATAATAAATTAATACTAGTGGTTCCCTTGAGTTTTCAAGAGCTTACCTCTAATTTGCTTTTGAAATTTATATAAAGAACAATTATTCTTTACATTGTTCGGTAAATTATTCCACATTTGAATTTTTTAAAATTTGCTGTTTTGGTTTGTATTCAGAAATTTCAATTATTTATTATTATTGTTATAATTATTCTTATAATCATCTTGAACCAATTTTGTTTATGTATAATTGCATATTAAAGATTTTGAAAGCATTCTTGTTTATTAGATTACCATCCCGCTTTTATGGGACATTTCCATTCTCGAAAATCCTTTGAAATAACCTCAAATAATCGGTATTCGATGAGCTCATCTCTAGACTATAGCCAGGAAAATAGACTCACACTTATCTGCGTACAAGTTTATGCAAACTTTATTCATAAGATCGTCGCTTAAAGTACATATTTATTATCGTTTAGTAAACTATCGGTTAAAGTAGCGTGTTAAAATCTCTGTGTATATTTAAGTTACAAAAACCAAATATAATGTCATAAAACGGTTTTATTTAGATAAAAATCTAAAAATAAAGCGCACGGTTCATTTTAAACTAATTACTTAAAGCGAAGCACCTTTTTACCTCTTCGGAATTGAGATAAATTATTACTTTTTTTAGAATGCCAAGAATTGCTTCGACAAATAGACTGTTGGTTTGATTAGATTAACCATAATTAATCCCGAATATTATTTATCGTTTTGATTAAGTCTGATAAAGTTTCCTAGTGATTTAGCAAAGCCCATATTATTTTGGACTTAGCAGTTCCCGATGTGAACATGCACTGGATAGGTCTTGCTCAGAAGGTGTTCATTGGATTTGTGATTTTAGTGTTGGTGTGTTTCTATGAAAATGTAAGTAGTTTCGTTTTTATATATTTTATTAAGTCCTCTTTTGCTGATTTTCAAAGTAAAATCCCATAACTCGAATAAATAATGAAAAGTTGAAATAAATATGTATAAACCTTTCTCTTTCAAAAGGCATCTCGCCGGCCTGTATAGTCATAGAATTCCTTTGATCTAAAAGTTAAAAGAACTTTCGAAGCTATTCGAAATTTTACAGAGTGATCTAATCACTGCAAATGGTAAATTTGAAATCAGAGCTTCATTTTATTTGAATTACCTACTATATATTGAAGCTTAGCCTAATTGATTTGGCGGTTATTTGATACCTTCTTCCTAGGACAAATTACGAGGGGCAAACCGCGCTCCGAAATCAGTGTACAAACCATTTGCAATCCATGAAATCACATTGCAATCCTTCTAATCATATTTTGAAATCACCTGATATCTATTGTAATTATTTGAAATCTGTGAAATCTGTGTGCATTCCCTTGAAATCTGATTGCAATCCTGTCTTCCTTGAAATCCATATTGAAATCAGTGTGCATTCTCTGTGTGTAACCTGTATTGAATATGTAATATTTTGGCCATCTGGCAACATTACGGGCCACTCGGCAGGCCTTCACAAAACGTATTAAAAATACCAGTATCGCCGGTAATTCCCCGAGTAATTCCCATACCCTGTTAAAGAAAATATAGTGCAGCTCTCGGTCCAGCATTTTTATATTATACGAAGTGACTGCTATTGTGGTATTGCGTTATTCAAGGCGTTACCTTTGTGTTGATTTGAATGAAGTTTTAATCATTTTATAGTGGCGACATCACATAAAAAGGTAAGAAATTTTTTAAAACTAAGTTTCACTTGGTACCAAAAGGAGGTTTCTATTTTAAGCTCGATTTTAAGTTATGATAACAAAAAATACTATGGGTCTACATATCAGAGTTACCCAGAAAAATTTAAATTTGGTATTGGACACAAAAAAATACTTCATCAATTGATACAATTCTGCAAAAAACAAATTAATTTAGCAGCCAAAGATAATAAAAAAAGGTATTCATGTGGATAGGTTTCAAAGTAGCAGTGAAGGAAAATCTGTCGGAAAATCTGAAAAATCCGCTGATTTAAGCATTGACTTTACAGACGAAAATAGATCAGTTTTAAAGATCGTTAAAAACTGGATTAAAAACATAGTCAATCAGTCAAGATGGCTCACATTAAATTCTGATTTAGATAATGCCATATTTAATACGCGTAATTCTTTAAAAAATTAATTGACTTGTCAAATAACATGTTTCTGTAAGAGTACATACAGAGTGCCTAAGTTGAATAATAGGTGGATTTTATAAAAATTTTTCAGACATTTATCGTCCAAACATTAGAATGAATCCTTTATAGAATCTGAAGGGAGCAAATGTAAAAACATTACATCATTCTTTAAGCCTATTGCTGGACTAATTATTGATGAGCCCAGTCCATCCAAAATCAATGTTTTACAGAACATTGCAATTTCTACAAAAATATCTAGTCTAAAGAGTTACCAGTCACATACAAATTCAGAGATTGACGAAGACAATAATTCAATTTGTACCGTGCTACCCAAGGATATAGTGGAACATGTGATGGAGCCGAGGATAGCACTAAGAAATACAGAATCTCAAGAGAACCTTCAAAAAGTCGAAAATGAAACCTCTCATGAACTGTTCCATAAAATGAATATGGCCCTCATACCTATGTCACCCATTCGGTCGCCAATTTCCCCGCCAGATTTTGAATTTACCTGTGCCTCTACTACTCCTCGTTCTACTTAAAAATCAAAATGGTCAAAACTTAAATATTCCAGATCTGAAAGACTTAGGCTTGCCAGAGAAAAGGGACATCAGGGTCAAACCTTGGTAACAAACTTTTTCATAATAGCTGATAGTTTATGCACTATTTTAAAGAATATTCCTGGTGGAACTGATGAAATAATTTCATGTGTCGCTCAAAATAATCCCTGTAATAATATTGTTATAGATATTAAAAACTTACATGATGATGAGCAGAAGACTAATTTTCTATCAAGCTTTCTGAACAGATTACTAGTAAATGCTAAACAGAATACTGCACAACCAGATAATACCAATAAATATGATGAAATTACAAAAAAGATCTCTGTTTATCTTAATTATGTTCGCGCACGATTACTTAATGAAACAATTCATGCTAATTTTAAAAGTTGTGTCCCTTCAATATCTACTTAAAATAGTTATTTAGAGTCGGAAAAAGATTGCCTAGAAAAGGGATATTTTGACTTTGACGGTTCAGCATTTGGAAGAACGAAATATGCCAAAAATTGTTTGGATTTCAGAAGATGCTACTCGTATAAAAACTAAGATTGAGTACGACCCGAAAACAAATAAAATATTAGGTTTCGTGCTGTCATTAAAAAACGGGCTGTCATGTAAGGATCAGTTTCTTGCCAATTCAGTTGAAACTATTCAGAATTTTTTTAAATCAAGAAACAAAGCATCTTATGCCCACCTAATCATGGCACCACCTTTAACAATAGGATCTCCTTCATACTGTTTGGCAATTATGGGGACGGATAATAAATATAGTTACCGAGAAGTTCTGAGTAGATGGTCATATATACATAAGAGAAGATGCTGCAAACCTAGGAACTAAGGTCGTCGATAGACGGAGACACTAGATTTTTAAAAGCTATGCAAATAAAATCAACTTTTCCCTCAACGTTGTCATTTGTCGGCGAAAAGACTTGGTCTTGGTACCATATGGGCTCTGTTGAAGATGAAACAATATGCTTTCAAAATTTCGTACACATTAACACATTCTAACAAAACTTAGATCCAGATTTCTCAAGCCAAACATAAGATTACCGATAGGAAAGCAAGAAGCATCAGTAAACGTTCTATTCAAACTTGTGGAAACAATTTCTAAAGATAAACATATGTTAACAAAAAGTGATTTAAAACCAGAAGACAAAATTAATTTTGGATCTGCAGTGAAACTATGTTCAAGCTTAGTGATGGACAATTTAAAATATATAGAAAATTCCTCGGAAAATTCAGAGGCAACTAGAATGTATTTGAAAATTATGAATTATCTTTTGGAGAAGTTTTTATCACCGAATTAGAGATTATATGAAAGATTATATAAAACATGGTTATCTGTTTTTATGTTACGAGCATGGAGGGCATTTATTAAAAGAAGTGCTAAATATACATTGAAAGATAATTTTATTACTATAAATTGTTATATTTGTGTGGAATTAAACGCGCATATCCTAAGAAAATTAATTTACCTTTTTCTGGACAAAAAGCTAAACTCTGACATGTTTTATTTACCCAATTTCTCAAGCCAAACTTGTGAAAAACAGTTCCGTATAGCCAGGTCAATGACCTCTACCTATTTCACCGTGATCAATTTCAGTCTCAAAGATTTTTTGCATAGGCTTACTAGAATTAGAGCTTTAAACAACATAGTAAATGAAGTTCAAAATGACTTTGTGTTTCCCAGGGAAGAAAAAAAAAATTGTAGGCATACAAAATCCAATAACCACATGGATCGAGATTTAGACAACCTGAATGTAGAAGTTTGTGTAGAAACAGCTCTAAAAGCTGTAAGTTCTACTGCTGTACTTGATGAGGCTAACAAAATGGTTTACTATCCACAAAAGAGGACTGTTTATCTATCGACTTGGCACCAAAAAAGCATGACGAAATAATAAATATAGAAACTGAGCGCGAGAATGAGAGTGACACCGATGATGACATAATTGTAGAAAAACATGATTTTGAAACAACACACATTATTGGAACTGAAACTGCACAAGAAAATAGGGACGGGACGTTGGAACTAAAGGATTTCTCAGCTAAAATTAAAGGCACTATTGATGAGAGTTCTCCTTACTTAAAAGTTACGTTAGACAATAAGGGCGTTGTCTCAGAATTTTCTCGGCACGACTGTATGTACAGGGTGGCCCGTTTAAGAGGGGCCTATACCTTATCTCGAAAACTACGGGGGTTGGAAAAAAAATTTAAATACAAAAGTTATTCCTAATAAAATGATCTTTATTTTTTTTGTATTGTCTTAATCGTGACTTTTTTATATACAGGATGGTCAAAGAAAGTTACACTTTTTTAAATGAAACACCCTATATTTTATTACATTTTTGGATTCTACTTAAAATTCTAAGCATATTTGATGTATAATGTTATACCTCTAGAGTTAGTAGTTTCACAGCTATAAACAGTTGAAAATCGGTACTTTGGCTACTTTTCACCTTGGTAGCAGGAAGACCATTAAAGATGGAGTAAAATGAATTCCACATTCCTATCTTAACTTTCCAAGAGCTATCTGATGGTGCTAACTGATGGTACCTACAGAGGTACCAGATTTGGTACCCATGGTACCACCTGCCAAGTAGTACCGTTAAATAGCTCTTGAAAAGTTAAGATAGGAATGTGAAATTCATTTTACTCCATCTCTAATGGTCTTCTTGCTACCAAGGTGAAAAGTAGTCAAAGTACCGATTTTCAACTGTTTATATCTGTGAAACTACTAACTCTAGAGGTATAACATCATACATCAAATATGCTTAGAATTTTTAGTAGAATCCAAAAATGTAATAAAATATAGGGTGTTTCATTTAAAAAAGTGTAACTTTCTTTGACCATCCTGTATATAAAAAAGTGACGATTAAAACAATACAAAAAAAATAAAGATCATTTTACTAGTAACAACTTTTGTATTTAAATTTTTTTTCCAACCCCCGTAGTTTTCGAGATAAGGTATAGGCCCCTCTTAAACGGGCCACCCTGTACATCTAAGCATCTTTTCATATTTTATATTATTGTATTTTATAATATATTATTTTCTAGAATATTCTTGTTACGGGGTCGGTCAAGTTTGCCCCCCGTATTAAACAAATTTCAAAAATAAATGAAGCATAATTTTGCACACATTTTGCACAATTTTGCACACCGCAAATAAAAATTTGCACACCCACACAAGAAAAACTAGAGCTGTTTTTTATACGGGGGGCAAACTTGACCGTTCCCCCTCGTCTGTTACAAAATTGAAAATGTTTGATGCCACTCGATTCGGCAAATTTTGCACAATTTTGCACACCTATTTTCAAATTTTGCACACATTTTCTGGGGAAAGTTATGAGGTGTTATAAATTTGAATTTTCCCCACCGTTTGGCAAAATGTGGAACAATTTTGATGCTGCTAGGTTCTACTAATTTTGCACAATTTTGCACACCTATTTTCAAATTTTGCACACTCTCATGGGGAAAGTTATGAGGTGTTAAAAATTTCAATTTTCCCCCCCGTTTGTCAAAATGTGGAAAAATTTTGATGCTGCTAGGTTTTACTAATTTTGCACACCTATTTTTAATTTTTGCACACTTTTCTGGGGAAAAACATGAGGTGTTAAAGATTTGCATTTTCCCCCCCGTTTGTCAAAAAGTTTAAAAATTTTGATGCTGGTAGGTTCAACTAATTTAGCACAATTTTGGACACCAATTTTCAAATTTTGAACATTTTTCTAGAGAAAGTTATGAGGTATTAAATATTTGCATTTTCCCCCCGTTTGTCATAATGTTGAAATCCTTTAATGCTGCTAGGTTCAGTTAATTTTGCACTTTATTTTAAACTTTGCACACTTTTTTGGGGAAAGTTATGAGGTGTTAAAAATTTGAATTCCCCCCCCCCCATCCCCCCCCCCCGG
>MU192619.1:3130-28151 GCA_016904865.1 Pissodes strobi | reverse complement strand
CAACCCTAACTCAACAAAGCTCTCAAAATGTATAGACAAGTAATAGAATACCGAAAGATTTTTATGCGGTAAGAAACTTCTAATACTAATCTAATAAAATTAATATCAGTAAAATTACAAATGTTTAAGAGGGAGTGAGATTCGTCTCGAATTAAAAGCTGACAATAGAACATTAGTAAGTTTTCTAAAAGTTCTTAAATACCTATTTCATGCATTCAGCTTCCATGAGGAAAATAATCTACACGTAATTCGTGCTTGAAGAATGGACCGTGGATAAAGTGAAAATGGCTTTGGAAGAGATGGGTTTAATCCGATTAAACTCCTAGAGATTATATTATATCATAAGGTAATTATTCCCAAGAGATAAAAATTATATTCGATTTAAACAAACTTGATATCATGTCCATAAAAGTAGAATCGTAAAAGCTACGAAAAATATTACCCAACGCCATAACAGGCTAAATGCGAGCCAAAGCTAAATTGCCTGAAATGTGCAAAGTCTCGTTTAACCTAGGAATGCACAAAAGAAAAATATTTTAAGCCCACCTGCACAAATTGCGGAGGTGATCATCCTATTTCTCAGGTTATTCAAACAGACCTGCCGCCAAAGTTCAAACATCTTCTTTTCAGCCAACGCCTCCCCCATTCATTTGGGGAACCCAAAATATGAATTTAATTCGATCCCCCAACAGTTTCTCTTTTACTATCTCCAATTCAAATAACCCTAATCTATGTTTTTCCACAAGTCTTGGCCATGGTAATTGTTATAAATTAGACATTATAGGAATTAATGTTTACCTTTCAATGGCAGTTCAAATATTTTACACCGGTAATATCTGAGCCACAATCTCTTCCAAGTCCCAAAAACATAATAAGGCTAATGGCTAATTACGTACAGATCTGACCATTCTAAGAATAGCATCTTTCAATGTCAATTCTACCTCCGGCAAGAAACCTGAACTAATCAGTTTCTGCGAAATTCATGAGGTTGATATGCTTGTAAATTATGAAAGAATAAAGATCAGGACACCTGACTAAGGGGCCGCACACGTACAGGAACTCCATCAGGTTCCCTGACACGGTCACCTAACCGGACGACCGGAAGGACTATTTTATCATTGTATATGTGTATAGAGCCCACACGAGCGATTTGGAAGCGATCCGAACATACGATCCAAATTCATCGAGACTGCTTCAGGTTGGCGAGTTAGGAAAATAATCGAAACAAACTATCGGAAGGCGAAATATGAATGCTTTTGTTACCACGTGCAGCAAACGTTTGACTGGTTCACTAGGTTTTGGCGCAAGTTTTTCAGATAGAACGACATCTTGTATATTCTGCGTTGAGGTTAACAATAAATGTAGAGCTAAACAAAGTAATTCAAAATCATGTGTGATACGGAAAATATTATCGTTGCGATTGAAAAATACCCCTACCTCTGGGAGATAAACGAGGAGTATCACAATCGCGATCTGAAAGACATCGCATGGACGGAAGTTTGCAATGACGTTTGGGAAGACTGGGAAATCACTGAACCATCCCAAAACAAGAGAAGGCATAAGTTTCATTTATATCTTTATTATCATATCATTTTAATTAATACACTTGAGCTATTAGGAAGTTATTTATTATTATATTTAAAATTGCATTAGTAATTCACTAGATCATCAATCTTTGATACTGCCATGGAATTTCACTTGCCGGTGAGTTCAAGTATTGTGCAAAGTTATCTCTTATATTTACGAGCTATAATGCAATGGCCAAAAGCTCATCGTTGTCATCCATATTAACCTACACGAGAAGAACTATTCTGATGCGAATCGAAACCGAACGTCATGTATGCGAGATTTGTACGGCCGGGTAATCTGATTCGGTAGCCTGATCTGGTAACGTGTGTGTGCGGCCAGCCTTAAAGGCCAAAGGTTCTGATTCCCCAACCATAACATTTATCAAAATGATAGGCACAGCCGCAAGGGTTGGCGCTACGATTATGACAAAAAGGCATCTAACCACTAATCAATAACGCAATCCAGATCAAATTATTGAAGGCGCTTTAATTAATGTTTAATTGAGAAACCAAATTTTAAGTGTTGGCTCTGTCTATTCTAGTCCAAATCTCAGTTTAACTTCTAACAGTTTTGAGAATAGATTCTCAAACTATATCAGTCCTAACTATATTAATTGGCAGGATTTTAAAAGTCTAGAGTCTGGGGCTGCCGAATTTCTAACTCCAGTGACAGCACTCCACAATTTTGCTTCTAAATTTAAATATGCTATCCTCGCCCCAGATAGCCACACCGATTTAAGCATATGTTTGGCTGGAAAGCTAGGTAATAACTTAAGGTTTCAAAACATCCTCCTTCCCCTTCGAGCCTATTCTAAACTTTCTGAGAATTAAAATAATCGGTGACTTGTTGGCAGATGATAAAGCTTGATTTCCAGCCTTAATGATAAATGAGTTCCCGGTCTACAAACAAGGCTATTAGAAAAATGCAAAAATCAATCAATTACTGAATTAGTGAAAATTATCAAAGTCCTTTTTGATATTGTTATTTTCCAGCAATTTGGAAAAGGGTCAGAATGATAGTTATACATAAAACGGTATCATCTCAACTTCCTGGCAAGTCTTCTTTCTAATATTCAAAAAAAATGCAAAAATTATCATTCTATCTCATCTTTATTCTCTCATAATTTACAAAAATTCATTCATTCATTAGAAGGATTTGGGTTTAGAGCCGGTTATTGCACGGCCCATCAAACGACCAGATTGGCTACTAATATCCTGAAGGGTTTTAGTGCTGTATGATACATACAGGAGCTGAATTCTTGACATATTTAAAGCATTTGATAATGTCTGGCATAATGGTCTTATTATTAAGCTAACCAGTCTGGCAGTTCCCAGAAAAATTTTGTTACTAGTCGACTCTTTTCTTGCATGTAGATCTTTCTCAGTCTGTATCGATGGAACACAATCCAGTTCTAAGTCAATTCAAGTAGGAATTTTTCAAGGCTCCTCATGTCTTTTCAATTTTTCAGACGCAACCTGGTAAGACTCGACTGCTGGCTGACAAACTGCAGTCGCGTACGAAAGAGTGCCACTTTCCGCATTAGTTAGGAAACTAACTATTTCGTATTTAATATATATTTTATAATACAATGTTTTTCAATTTTGAGGTGTCATGGCGAATGAACCATACTCAACTAAGACCATTTCGTGCATCTCAAAAATGTAATGGACATCTATGACATTTATTTAGGAAACGGATTTTTTATACTATTACTATAAAGTATGCAGGTCCTTAACTAAGTTTTTAGGTTCCAGTAACCGTTAAGCTTAACTAAAAGTTTAAATGAAGTTTAATGGTAAGTTACGTAGATTCCAATAAGTACCGCCATTTATAAGTAGCAAACTTTATTGTGTACATGTAATGCTTTAAAAAATGCATTATTTTTATCTCTCGAACGGATTTGTATGCTTTTATATCTCTTTAGGATTTTAATTGCTTTGTCTTCTGTGAAGCTTGTCATATCTAATTACTTACAGACATTTTATAATCTGTATGGTAATGAACGTGTAAGGTGATTATGGAAAATATAATTGGATTAAATCTGTTGTATGTCTGCCTTTTTAAATTGAAATTACAAATTAAGTTCCCTAAATAGAAGAATTAAATTCACTATTGAAATTAAAGTAGATGGCTCTAAACCATGAAACTGATTTAGTTACCTACTTCAAGTTCTACTGTGAAATAAACTGTTTTATTTATACTATTTATGTGATTTAAGAAAAGCATTGGAATTAGTGTATATGAAAAGTGAAGCGAATATATTTAAACACATTTTAAAATATCGACACGTACTAATGAAGGAATCAATATGGTTACTGTCAAAAAAACTTACTTTAACAGAAAAACGAAAATGCCATTTTATGAAAAATACGTCGAAATAATATGTAACACGTTTTTCCAATTGAAGTTAAAAGTAAAGATTTTATTTAAAAACAAACCTAGAACCGAAGAGTCATGTTAGAAAGCCCGGCCCCGGTAGTGCGGTCGTAAAGCGCCACCAGTTTTCCCCAACTAAACTGAAAAAGATCCGCAGGTGTTGTGCGGGGTGGCTAGGCACGCTTATTAAATCAAAGAAACTCAATCTTAACTTAACAAGAAAATACAATCTATAATTTAAGAAACAATCTATTTGCTACTAAGTCTTTTTTAAACACAGCAACAATGCTACAGTAACACTTTTGACTATTTAAACGCAAAGGAATGTCAAATGACTATTAAAGTAATTGAAAAAGAGAGTACAATATGGAGATTGTACGGAGACCAATTCTGTTGTTAACACTCGGCACTGTCTGCCTTACGACTAAACGTGCTAAACACTACAATCCGAAGTGATCACTTTGGTTTACCGAAGCTTATTATAAGCATGCGTGCGCTAGTAGCTGCACCAATTATAAATATAGCAATAATAGTAGGTAGTAATAAGTGGCGACAATAATAAAATCAACTGACCCGATAAATTAATAAAAAAGAATAAATTATTGAAAACTATGTTAAAGCTCAACAGTCAATGCTTGATTTATAATAAAAAAAGGAAAATTAAGAGCGATTATAACAATCGGTCAGAAAAAATAAATGAACAAATCAAATTAAGCTATCTAAAAGCTCGACCGAAAAGACTAGACTTATATTTAAATATAAAAATAAATGATCATCAAATGACCCGAAAAATAAATTAATAAATGAGGTTTTGATGGCTCTTTCAGGGCACGATCTATAGTGCTAATAAGTAATTAAACACAAAAAAGGAAAATAATGCTGCTTCTGTACGATGCCCATCAGATCCGATTCATCCAGCGCAGTTGTAGAGGCAAGAAGTACCTCTGGTGGAAGCGCAGCGCCGGGCACCTGTAGTAAATCCAAAGTACCGCTACTCGATGGCCCCTAGGGTAAAACTAGTAGATAGCCTGTAGCCCGGAGATAAGATTGGCTCTAGTGCAGCCCGGAGCTAGGATCTGTAGCCAGGTAATAGAATTGGCCCGGAGATAGGACTTGTAGCCCGGTAATAGAACCCTCGCTTTTGGCGGAGGGTAGCTAGAGAGTCGACGATCTCGGTCTTATACGACGAACTTGGAAAGCCTCTAGTGCAGAAGTTAAATCTCGATAAATCGGTCTTGTCAAAACACAATCAGAAACCAACACAATATCCACAACGAAGGGTAGTATTAAATTACAATATTAAATGTTGAGTCACTATGACTGCACGAAAGCAAACCTCCGTTTGGCCTCGAAGGGTATTGTTAGAAGCACCAAAATCATTCGTTTCGTCAATTCGCCTTCTCACTTTCACGAAATTAGAGAACTACGTCAGATCAGCAAGAAGTGATGAGCTGAAAAATGCCAAGTGATTCAATACAAGGAATAATTAATTTTAAGATAATAAACGACCTCATTCTCGTTCAATATGTTGGTAAAACGACAGCGGGAGCCACAATTAATGTGCTGAAATTAAATTGTTCAAGAAATACTAGAAAATCTTCCCAAACGAAGTGATAAAAATTTAAAAATCGAAATCGACCACGGGAATTATGGGAAAAAGCCCATTCCTACTACCCAATGCTACCAATCGAATATTGCAAAAGTTACAACCGGTCGCGTCGAAAGATAAATATGAAATTACAAGCTAGGCAGCGCGCAGCGGTACCAAAAAGTTATGAAAAATCAGCCTGAGATCGAAATAAAGCAAATCCGGGGGTCCCACAAGGTTACGAAATATTTAAACCGAAAATAAAATATGAATTTGACGAATCTATGAAGCCTAAAGGCAGGTTTTATTAACACAACTCTTAAAAATATAAAATGGTTTGTTGACCGTTCTACGGCAATGTAATATAAATCAAGCAAAGTTATACTAATAACATCATATCCTATTCTATTGACTTGCCAAACCTAAGCGATCTGTGGTTTGCTTATCAACTAAAATAAATATAGTCACAAAGAGCCTGAGGGCTACATAAGAGAAAGGGATGATCAAAATAGTTACTCAAAGCCTCAACAGTGTTATTAAAGCTAATACAAATATTTCGTTAACCTATATATTTAGAATAAAATTAATTTACATTAATAAATGAGGCAATTTTAAGCTTATTGACAGCAAATCGAATCAATAAATTTAGAATTAATTAACCGAAGAGTATTGACCTCTTTTCAATAATTCTAATCGCAAAATACAGCATTTTTTTTGGTAAATGTAGCATATAAAATGAAACTTAAAAATATTCTACAATGACCAAACCAGAATGTTATAAATAAAATTACAACAATTAAATAAAATAATATAAAGGCATAACAATTCAATTATATTGATAATGTAAAGGTGCGCTATTTTTAAGAGAATCAATATCAATGGCCATAAAGTGAGAAATAAAAAAATCTAGTTGTTCAAATTATTTACTAAGTTTGAAAATTAAAACAAACACAACAATAATTATTCCCCCATGTTAAATAGTTTTGCATATTTTTTTGAACCAGGAATTATTCCATCTTAATTGTATCATATTAAACATTTGGCTCTCTACAAGCTTTGCACTAGTGACTTAAGAATTAACATTGAAACAACCCATACCCGGGGCATGCATTTGCATGTCAGAAGTAAAGGCGTAGCTGTGATCGTCATATATTAATTAATACCATTTGTTGATAGCGTTTGCGCAAATGGTTGGTTAAAACCCAAAATTATGTTGTCCTTGTAGTAGTTCTTATAGAGTTTGATACATGCTTCGTTCCTATTAAACTGATAATTACCTACCCTTCTATGACCACTTTCCTCTGACTGTCACTGTGAGTTTTATGCCTTACTAAGCTCTAGTACTTTAAATCCGCCCTGAAAATAGACTGCCTTCCTAATGCTAGAAATAAATGTCGCTGAATGCCAAACAACTAATCTATTTGCCACATAATTAAAATATGCCATCTCACTCGCAGGAGGATTTTATTAATGTAGAAGAGATCACCTAACTACAACATTCGTAAAGTACAGTGGACAAGTTTACCCCAGACAAAGATTAACTAGAACAAGGTGGGACAGAAAGACCTTGTTATTTCAAACACTGATAAGTCAAAGCAATAAACAGGTGAATAACTAGTAACAATTAACCTTAAATAATTAGAGGATAGGTCTCTCACATAAAATTCAATAAATTAAAACAAGACAGCGTAAAAATTAAATGTAGCAGGTATCATAAATGAGTAAATAAATATGTGACAAGTAAAGAACACAGCAAGAAATGTAACCGTAAAATTACAAATTCAATAATAAAATGAGATAGAAAAATGCAATGACCAACCTAAACTAACCCAACTATTCAAACTAACCATGCACGCATTACCTATTTACGGAAACAGATAATAACATTAGTGATGTTTAACTTTGCTGATATAATGTCAGACATTCTGGGATCAATAACACCCGTGTTTGGTAAAATTATGCGATTGTAGCCGGTATTGGCACCAACCAACGGGTCGAGATGCGAGGTATGTGCTCTAAAAGGATCTGGCAGTGTGGGGGGTCGCAACGGGACCTGTCCAATATTTTTTCTGCAACAAGGGGAGCACAACGGGCCCAGCTTTGTAATTTAAAAATCCTGGAGTCTCTACTGCTACAAATGGGTATTTTCGGTACGCGAATGAAACTGATATCTCACAGAAAATGCAGTCATTCTTTTCTGCGAAAAGTAAAGCACAACAGGCCCAGCCTTTTAATTTGGGTACATATATATTTTTTTTTATCTGAGATGCATAGTTATCGTACATTTTGCCATATAAAGCCAATCGGAATAATTTAAATATTATCCAAGCACAAAATACAGCACACGTCAACAATATGTAACAATACTGCTTGAATTCGTGCAAATGGGCCGGTGCTTACTACTTACTCTCACCTAGAATAGTACACACAGAAACGTTGGTTTTCCATTTCTTCTTCAAATGGTATCGTCTGATTACTGCGAATGGATCGCGGCATGTTTTTACTTACTAATTTTAAATGGAGATATTGACTGTATCAGAAATCAGAGATCTATGGACACGTTCTGTATCGCCTGTATCAGCCGATTACCGTCGTCCTGGCCATACAGCACACGTCCAGATTTAAAGTTAGAAGAATGTCCGCAGAATCATGGCGACGTAAGCCATTGTAGTTGAAATTAATGGGACCTGTATTATCCTATTAACGTCGTCCGGGGATCATAATTTCACCGTGACCAAACTCTCCTACACCCTACGGACATTAGTCCTATCTAGACTTTGAAGTACATGTACCCATATGACGGCCCTTGTATCACCCGATAAACCTCGTCCGGGGGAAGCCATATAGAGACACGTATAAGGTCAGAGAGACACTCGCGAAATCGCGGATCGTTAAACCACGGACCATAAAATTTCTGACCCCTGTTCATCCGATTAACGTCGTCCGGAGGGCAAATTTCACCATAATCAAACTCTTCACGACTCCGCAATAATCTGCCAGAATCTTTAGTTACCTACCTAATCTTTGAACTCTCGATTCAGGATATCCAGCGGCGCGCTTCGCGGCGTGCTTGTATAGGCTTCTAGGCTCGCGCGCCTCGGCAGTAACCTTTAAGGTGCGTACAGACCTGACGAGACGCGCGCGTGACACGCACGCGACGCGCCGACCGCGCGCCTGCTACGCGAACGCGACGCGCACGGTTCTCTCGCGCGCCTGCTGTGAGCCATGTAGAGAGACTCGCGCGATTGCTACGCTCCTACTACTACCCGTCCACACTGCGCCTCGCTCTTTCTTTGATCTGCCGTCGAAAAACCGACAGCAGACGGGTAGCGACGCGCCTCGGACAGGTGGCGCTAGCGCCGCGCGCGCGCCCCGTCCACACTTAGGAATTTTGGACTGTCGCGTGCGTGTCGCGCGCGCGTCGCCTCAGGGCTGTACGCACCTTTACAGCGTCTCCCTTGTATGCATTTAGCAGATTTATTCATGACAATGATTTCAATTTAGATTATTTTTGTTTTTTTCTTTAATTAGGCAATGCAGAATGAAATAATAAATAGCAAATTAATATAGGCTTAAGAAAAAGTTTGAAAATTAACAAAAATATATGCAGGATGAGGCTGAGTTATTTCAACATTACCCAAAGAACAGTCGTTCTTGGTAATTAAAATACAAATTCCCATTTGTTCCAATTAACGGGAAGTTGATAGATTTGCTTTTGTTTACTGTACATATGCTATAATACAAGTTTTAATAATATATTGTTTGCACTGGCCTATATTTTCCTTACCTGGCCTATGTATTAACATTGTGCGAAAATATACTGCTATACGCCCTACCATACGAATATTAATATTTTAAAAATAAAAGCTCATAGAGAGGCTGAGAAAACAATTCTAACATTTATTTTAAATTTTAGTAGGAACGTTGAGCGTCCGACATAAATCTTCAGTGTAGATATGTTCTATATTATTGTGGAGGATTCATTTTTACCTTACAAATGTTTGCGCATTACACCACATTCAATTACAATTCTTCTTAAGATAGAGCCACTTGATCTGGCTCCAGGATGTAAACAGCACAAGTGCTAGTTTAGTGACCCTAACGAAGCTGAAAAACCTAACGGAAACAGGGAAAACAGTCGACGTTTCAACATGTGATTAAAACATGTGATTAATAAATGCAGTAAAAGTAGAGTAAAACAGTAAAAGCACAGAATAGCCAAGAATCAGAATACCGACTCGGAGTTTCCCGCTAAAACAATACATAACCTAAACTTGGGAATAGAACCTGCCGGTTCATAGGCGTCTGCTTGGAATAGCTGGGTCATTACTGTTTCTCGCGTCGTCCCGAGCAGTAGCGGTTCGTTTTAATATTTGCAGATTTTTAGAGGTTCGAAATATTGTGTTACATTATTTTAGTTATATTTTTGTACAATTATACGGATAGAAAAATTAAATACAATGAATAGTTTCTGCGGTAGGATCCTTGTGAAACATCGTTGAATAATAATACTAGGGATAATTAGTACACTACTTTTAGATGTTTCAAAATTATTTAATAAGATATTTTACTCTACATATGTTTCGGCTTGATGAGGCCTTTATCAAGAGTATTTGAATGCTAAAATCTAAATTGTTATGCCCTACTAAACCGTCTGGTGGTATTTTGCTTTTATTGCACTGTCAATTATGCAGGTGTTTAAAGAGCAGGTCAGTTGGTCGTTCATATTTAAAACGGCTGTTTTTTGCGACTTTGGGATTTCTAGGTACTCCGTAAGGGTCAGCCTTTTGCTTTTTGTTTCGGTGTGTAGAAGTTTGACATTATTCGTATCTATATAAAAAATTTTAACTAAACAATTTTATAACCCTACACTAGAATTAAAAAAGGAGCAGTTTAAATTTATCAAATAATGTCAAACTTCTACACACCGAAACAAAAAGCAAAAGGCTAAACCTTTTGGAGTACCTCATGTGTGTTAAGTTACTTCATTCTGGAACTACAAATTGTGAAGTTGACCCGGATAAAAAATTATTAAAACTATCTGATTTAATGGAAAAATCAGCTGCATATGAGGATATTGATAATACTAGGAATTTGGAGGAAAAAGAAAGAATATTTATTACTGAAACAGATTACCAGAATGACGACATTTTACAACAAAATTTTACTAGGTATGTTTGTGGGTATTTAATTAGAAAATGTTTTTCAATACACATATGTGATACTTACACGATGTACGGTAAGGCTCACCAGAAATTAGATGATTCCACGCTCTATCGCCATTTCCGAGCCTATCAAAACGAACTTTCAGATTTTTTTAGATTATTTCATGAATATGTATTAGGCAGTGTCATGCACGATTTATATAATAAATGTAAACATGTTCCTTTTCACCATCCATGTCAAAGTTTTCCGAAAGAATATGTCATCAAATTGTGCCTAAGGATGAAATTATTTTACACAATAAATTGTATAAATAGAAATTTCAAAACATCAGTCAACCGATATAAATTAAATATATGGAAAAATCAATAAAACGTTAGAAATCTAAATTTATTATTTTCTTCATTCTATTCTTCTAAAGCACCCTAACGCCGACCCTGGCAGCTTTAGGCGAGTACCCTCCTGAGGTCTATTCCCACAAAATGGCGTCTGTTAATGCGGCATTTTCAACGGCGGGTGCCCAGAGTCGATATTCTGACTGTTGGCTATTCTGTGGTAAAAGGCTCTTGCATCGTATAATAACTGGTTGCTGTTTTTTTGTTGGTATGATATTGACGTGTTATTAGGCAAAAATTGATTCTTTTGTGAGGCGTTGTATATCTACAATATGGTGTTATGCGTTTAGGAAGAATTCAATGATTTTTGTAAAAATAAATTTAACATTCGTACTATTTTCAAAACAGAACACACGCTTAGATCCAAACTAACAAAAACAAAACCACTAAATGAAAATGAAATTACACTCAAAATATTATCTATATGTGAATGCAATAAATTTTATATAGGTGAAACCTGTAGACCATTATCAAAACGTATAAAAGAACACCAAACTTATATTAAAAATACACAATTCCACAAATCACATATTTGTCTACATGCATTTGATAACAGTCACAGAATACAATGGAACGCGTCAAGTATTTTAGCAAAGGAACCATCATCTAACAAACGTAAAATTAAAAAAAGTGCTTTAATTTTATTAAATAAAGATATATGTGTTGCTTCAACTTCTGTTAGTTTTAATACCACCTGGTTACCTTTGCTAAAAACTGAAGTTGATAAGGGACATTTAAAAATTAACTAACTATTTTAACAAAAATCATTGAATTCTTCCTAAACGCATAACACCATATTGTAGATATACAACACCTCACAAAAGAATCAATTTGTACCTAATAACACCTCAATATCAAACCAACAAAAAAACAGTAACCAGTTATTATACGATATGTCATTATTATTGTCATCTTGTCAAAGTCAATTCAAAACTTGACAAAGCTGCAAGAGCTTTTTACTGTTTTACTCTAGTTTTACTGCATTTACTAACCATTTTTATTTTTAGATTTGTTCGTTCTTGACAACGGGGGCAGATTTGTTCCTCGAAACGTCGACTGTTTTGCCTGTTTCCATTAGGTTTTTCTGCTTCATTAGGGTCACTAAACTAGCACTTGTGCTGTTTACACCCTGGAGGCAGAGCAAGTGGCTCCATCTTAAGAAGAATTGTAATTGAATGTGGAGTAATAGGCGAATATTTGTAAGGTAAAAATAAATCTTCAGTGTCGCTTTTAACCGGGACTAATTCATAGAGTATTGAATAATTCTATTCTACAAATATATTTAATTTTGTACAAAACATATATAATAAATACATAAAATATTGAATATGGACATAAACACAAATACTAAAGTTGATTGCATTCAAAGTGTTTCTCAACACTATAGTATAGAGTAGTGATAAAAATTATATTCAATTTACATTTGTTGTTCATTTCGCTAGAGGTCTGTGATGCATTTTATATTTAGATTATATAACTAACCTCTTATTTGTTAATCTCAGATTATGTTGTGATAGCAACACATTTAAAAGAGACTAAAATTATTACTTAATTGTAAGTTCATCTAAGTGAAATCACTATTTGATTTATCATTTGCAGATTGTATATTTGCAAATTATATAACTAAGTCACAATTTTTGTTATATTATAGAATTCTAGCTTTTAATATAGGTTGAAACGATATTAGATCTTTTTAAATGATTATATTTATGACTGCAATTATAATTTAAAAAAACAGTGTTCAGACAGTACGGCTTTTTGTTAGTACTAAGCTGATAGCTGATCCTCACAAACAAAGGATTCAACCATTTATTTTTTATCCGATCCCAACATTGTAAAAGGTCTCAAGTTTGTCGGTAAAGCATGCCTGCGGATAATTCTAAGGAAAAAATCAGTAATTGACTTTTCAATACAAAATCAATGTGATCAGCGCCAATTGAGTCAACTACCTAAATATATGAAAATGCCCATATCACAGCTTAACAAGCCACTGAGCAGAACTTTTTATTGCCTTAGCTATGCCGAACCTTTTAGTATGGTAAGAACTCCCATAATTTCAAATTAACGTCCCAATTCAAGACGAGAATAAGCTTATTACGGACAAAAACCATTTCCGCAAGAACAATGGCTTTCCGGCTTGATAATTAATGGACTTGGTTTGTAAAAATGATGCTTGAGTTCTTATTTCGTAGCTGTTATATTTCATTTGTGGAAAGAATTTCATAATTTGAATTAGTCTTATATGCAGCTGGAGAAAAATTATATATTTTTAATTACTTATATTCTTTTAAGAATAATAGAACTTTCGATGTTGTAAGAATTCAAAAGCTTGCTAGCGCAATTTCATTTTCATATAACTGAAAAGAGGCTATAGAGATATTGAAAATTACAGATCGAAAAGCGTATAAATCCATGTAGCAAAACAACGCAAATAGTAAAGCTAAAAACGCAGGCAGCAAAGTAAGAGCTAATAGGATGATCTGGAGGTCAGTTAGTAGGAAGGTTAGATCACTAAAATAGTCATGATTGAAGAAGTGCTAAATAGAGAAGCGTTGTATACTTTTTGGTGTATTTTACAATTATTTGGGACTAGTATACATATCCTGTTAGTTGACTAGCTATGATTTTTAGGTGATTTCTACTGAACATCAGTAGATGCTTTGAGCCCTCAGCATCAAGTAAAATCGATAAAAGCCTTATTTAATTTAGCTCTTTGTTTTCTTTTTCAGTGCACTCACTATATGTTATCATCAATACAGAGTTTTATGCCACCCCATTCCGTACTTTTTGGTAGATCCACAGCCTCCCGCATTGGATATGATACAAAGTTCATCAAGACCAAAGATAATAATATGTGTGGCTTGGAGTGAGGCAAGGAGATAAAAAGAAATTAATAGACTTGGCATAGGAACCAGCACACGAAGGTAAACAGAAGGATTAGAACGAAATAGGCAGCTACTGGAATATTGGAATATGTTTTTAAAAATCCAGATGTTTCCATATATCTTAAAAAGAAAGTATGGCCAAAGACGATACTACTTATTGTCTTTGGTATGGCATATGCAATGGAAATATACTAGTTTTCACTAGAGCAACCAACAAACTTTATGCATGGAGGAAGCAATAGAACGTACTGTTCGGGATATCAGTCGAGGTCACACATGAAATGATGAAATAAGACGAGTTAAATGTACATGGGGAAGTAGGTATTTAGGACACGCAGAAGCTGGATAATGCAAGATGGACAAAGTGGACGCCTATGTTATTTAAGAAAAGCTTGAGACGGCCTCAAGGAAAATCTATTAATGATAAGTGAGAACTGGGTAGCTTCGCCCTGCGAGCAACCCCGTCCGATGGTATATTACCTAAACTAGATCAACTTAATGAAGTTGTAGGTTCATAAAATAAAAGCTAAACATAGTTCATATTTTATAATTTACTTCTTAATATATTTGTCTTTTTTTATTGTCAACGGTTTTCCCTAACATGCATAGTGAGCTCCCATACCCGCATTGCTTGTAATAATATGAAACATTTTTGCCGAAATCGTATAAAAGAACATCAAACAATGGATAGTAGATACCAGAAGCTCTAGGAAAAACCATTAATGCGGTTAAAAATGGCAATAAGGGAGCTCGGCAGAGTGCCATAGATTTTGTTGAAAAAAACTCTAATAAATTGTGGATAGGATTTTGTGCTAATTGTAATTATTTTTTAGACATGCTTTTTTCAACCTTGAAGTATCGACGCAATGACGTCTCTAAACCTAAGTTGGGTTGTCACAAGCCAGTATTCAACCAAGAACACGAAATTGCCGAACTTTGCAGCTATTTGGCTAAAATGTCCTATGGATTAACCCCAATTGACTTAAGAAAAATTATATTTGAATATGCTGAAACAAATGTTATTCCTCATCGTTTCACACAACAAAGAAACGCTAGAAAAATACTGATTTACAGCTTTTATGAATAGAAATCCACGAATCAGCCTTCCGAAACTAGAAGCAACTAGTTTAGGAAGGATTTCCTGGTTCAACAAAGAGAGCGTCCAACTTTTTCAAAAATTTGAGAAATTGTTTAGAAAAACTTCAAATAAGGTTTTCCCGTATTTATTACGGCGGTTCAGGTTCCAAGTAAGGTCATGTCCCCAAAGGAGCTTGGAAAAGCAGTAAGTTATGAACCGGGTAGAAATGAAACACTTTGTTGCAGTATTAGGGCCTCGAAATTCTATATTCCACCACTGTTTATTAATTAACCCTAGAGTCAGAATGTCTGACCAGTTTAAAAAAAATGGTCCTACGGGTTCGATATATACCTGTTCGCCAAAAGGGCTTCTCAGGTTAACCCTGTTTTGCTCAGTCTGGATAAGCATACAAGCCACAGCTCTTTGTCAGCGTACAATTTTTGTCGGGATAATGGTATAGCAATGATTTCTATTTCACCCCACACTAGCCGCCATCTTCGGCCATTAGATCTGACGATGACGGGTTTTGACTGCTAAAAAAGGCTACTACTCCTCTAACTTTATAAGGCAGGACCTTCATAAAAAAATGACACCCTATGATGTTGCAGATATTTAACGTAGCGTTTATAAAAATTGCATCTGTAGAAAATGCTCAAAAAGGTTTTAGGATTAGTGGAATTTGGCCGTATAATCCACATATATTAAACCAGGAAGATTTTTTACCGGTAGCAATTTCTAAGGCAACTCTTGTCAAGAATGCGACTATTGCAGACCATCAGCAACTTAGCGAACTGAGCCGAAATGAAAAATCTCATAATGCCAATGTTGCCAACAACAACGACTCTGTCCAAAACCCAAATCCTTATGATGCAGACCTCGGAATCGAGAAGCCTTATGAAGCCAGCGGTAAAAATAGCAAAATAGAGAACCAAAAGATAATAGATTGTTATAATATAGTAAATTCCGTTGGAAAGAGAGTTTGTTTTAAGGACTTCTTACCATTGCAGAGCGAGAAATATGCAAAAAAAAATGGCACGGAAATGCCTTCGAATAACTTCAACACCAGAAAATATTATTTATCCTGAAGAAAAAATAACTGAAGAAAAAATAAAACTTATTACACTCTTTCTGTCCTTCTAATGGGCGCAAAACTTTTACTCCAGCTTAGAAGGAACTGGGAGTGAATAATCCCAAATCGAAAAAAAAATAATTTTGAGAATTAAAAAAAGAAGATATTGAACGAATTAAAGTATGTTAATGCGTAGGCTAAAACGAGTTGTTGTCGAGCGTATAAATTAGGCCCTAGCTCAAATGTCAGAGAGTAGGGGTGGGTTGATTTATTTTTAAGGCGCCATGGGCTTGTAGACAGCACAAGCGAGAATAACCCCAAAGTTCAAATATGGAACTTGTTTTAGCTTTAGCTTCGCGACAAAATAAATGAACACCAAAAATTCGTTATTTATTTTAAGAAAACCGATCAATCAAACAAAACAAAAATAAGTTAGACAATTAGAGCAGGTATATATAAGCCGGAAATTTATCAGTATTAATAATTAAAAATAGCTACTCAAAAAGCAATTAAAAATCAAAGTCGGTAATAAGCAAGTATCCAAATTAATCGAACCGGTCGGTGAGACACAAATACTCAAAAATTAATCAAAAATAACTTAAATAAGCAATAAACAAATACTCGAATTTTAATCAAAGGTAAATCAAGAACGTTTCAATTATTGAGCGCAAATAATAAAAAGAAAGAGATACTTACTGAAGCGGGCCTTTCCTTCGGAGTCTCAATTAAAAGTTAATCAAATAAAACAGGTAAATAAACAAACAAAAGGATTGGCTTTATTACTACTATGAAGTATCACAGCTGGTCAGAAGAAAAAAAAGATTAAAGAACGAGAAAATTCCAGCAGACAATTTTGATGGTAACCCTCTATTTTTATCGAGAAAAGGTAGGCTTTACTCGGTTACTTGAAAAGATAAATTACACGCTTTATCTTAACAAATGCCAAAATATTCAATCGTAACTTACGACGAACGCTTTATGCAATAATAATGAAGGAAAATGCGTCAATATTGTAGGAAAATTCAAGTCACTCGAATATTCACTTAATCAAAGACTAGTGAAGGGAAAATCGGATGATTTTTAGAATCGAATATCTTGCATTTGAATACTTTTGAGAATCGAATGATTATTCGAATACAAAGAATCGAATTATTTGGATTAGTCGCGATATCTCAAATGTCTCAATTAGCGATTCAACCTCTTGAGATTTCGAGTGACTTCGAAGTCTCGTTCTCGATTTCAACATTTCAAATTGTCTGATTCCGGATTGTTTGATCTTGAAGTTTTCGTTCTCGATACATTTAAGCATAAGTGCAAAATCTTTTACACAAATTAGCGAAAGCATTCACGATTAAAAAATAAAATATTGGTTAAAGGTTGTTTTATTTAGATATTATGCAAAGTTTATTAAAGATTTACTAAAATCAACACTTTTTAATAATTTAAATTTGAATTTCCAAAACTCCTTATCTTTTGCATATTGCAAAAATATGTATGTCATATCTGCCGACTACCGCATTTATAATTAATAATATGTTGACTAGAGAAGAAAAATATTCAACAATTAAAAAACTACCACAGTAATTAAACTACCCTATTTTATACTTTTTATAATATAGCGTTTTCGATTATTGTTCACCATAATACAAAACAAAGCCCGCTATTATTTGTTGCTCAGAGGGCAGACCAGCATAATCGAACAAGTTATATTATAATCGCATTTGACGAGAATTATGCAGTTTCATATTTCATTTCGATTCAACCAGCATTTGAGGGACGATTATTCGTTGTTAGCGCATTCGAATATTTCTGGTATTCGAATTCTTCGTTCAGAATCGAATGCATTCGAATGCAAGCCAGAATCGAATACTTCGATTATTTGTATTCGAATAGTCCCTTCACTATCAAAGACTAAAAAACTAGTTAGACCTGGCGTTATTATAACCACCAATCAAGTACAGACCTTAACGTTTGTCAATTTACGCGTACGTAATCCCGATCATGTTGCCGGTAGGACAAGGATAGAGAACCGTTTGTTTGAATATTAAAAAATAAAGGCAACAATAAAAATTAACTATAACGCAAAGTCTACTAGGCCGTATCAACACTAGTAGTTATCTGATATACGGTTATCTAACGGAAGCCAGAAGTCGTGAAAATTGAGAATAATAATAAAATTTGTTCGACCTACAACGTTATTGCGTCAGACAATTAAAAGTTCAAAAAAAATTTGATCCAAAATCTAGTTTGTTCTAGATCAAACGGATCTATCTGAATCTTAGGATTTGATTAAATAAAATCAAGCATCTTAGGCTAGACAAGATTGACCCAAAAATCAAAGTTCATTTAAAAGAAAATAAGAATAACTAAATGTTACCTTAATTAAGGAGAAAAGGTTAAAAAGTTAATCTCTGTTAGAAAACATAGCCAAAAAAATAATAATAATTAAAGATAGTAAGTTAATTACATGTAAATGCCGCAAAATATATGGATAGGAAAAAATAAAATAGAAATTCCTCACTTGGCCGACGAGTAACTCCTCAGGCATCTTCCAGAAAAGAACTGCTCATGCTAGAAAGAAGGCTTCTTTGACAGGCGAAGGACTGCACGATCCTATACAGGTAGTACCGCTAGACAGGCGTAGCCAAGGAACTCCCTATCGCTAACGATGTTCGTCGATAGCAATGAACCCGGCGACGGCAGCGATGGACTCGACGGTGGAACAGACCCAACGGTAGTAATAGACCCCACGGGAGGAGTTTACCCAACGGTAGGTTAGACCCAACGGTAGTATTAGACCCAACGGGAGTAATAGACCCAACGGTAGGACTCTGCGAAACAACACATATTCTAGGTTCCACACGTAACTCTTAATTGACGAGCATTATAACTCGATAATCAAAATCAACCATCAGGGAAACAATAATTTACCTGTGTAGGGGTAGCCAGCCACAATGTTGAAATGATGGCGTTCATAGAAAGACAAAAAAAATGCACAGAAAAAACTCAACTCACCTTGCTAAAGCAGCACTCAAATCCCACAAAGGGCAGTTTCAGATACCAACACTTCCGAAAAGATAAGGCACAACTAAAGACTGAAACTGTTAAAAATGACCCGGTTGGAAAAATCCCATCAATAGGTAATATCAAAAATTGATTCCAACCGGTATCCAAAATGACTGCTTGACTCACAAGATCGACGTAAAGAGTGACGCCAAGCGATCGAAAACCCGAAAAGCAGCAGGTCACGCGAGAATTCGCACATCGAAAAAAACTCGCTCAACCAATGAATGCACGGCATGACCAATTACATGTTCGCCTCAATAATTCATCCAAGGGTATTATACGGTTGAAACCCGGGTATTTCGATGTATGTATAGGTATGTACCAAGAAAAACTACTCAGAGTAGCCAAAAGGGCGTTGCCATTAAGCAACTCCAATTAATAGAATTTCCCAATTATTCAGAGGCAATTAAATAAATGCGCGCGATGCTCAACCCGTCAAACAATTCAAAACCAGTATGTACTACGAAAGCCGGAAACATTTAAAGGCCACCAAGTTTATTTTCACGCGCCAAATTCAATTGGTTCGAAATCAAATTGTTTCCCAACGCAAATTTTATTTTAGTTCCTCGATCTAGAGACCGTCGAAGCGACGTCAGCCAGGATGTCTAGGAGGATTTTTCGCTATTAACCACGAATGTGCTCGAAGCCATATGAATGGTGACGAATTCTAGGGTTATTTACGCATCGATATACGCTAGTCAAAACGGCCTGTGACAAACTGTACATGAGAAAGCAGGTAGTTTTAAGGGTAAAAAACGTGACGGAGTAACTGAAAACGTGGCATGGAGAAAGTTAAAATGAAAAATTAGGGCAGCAGCAGTGCAGAATACCAGGCCGTATGTGATCACAAGAGTTCGGATGGCTTAGAAGAAGACCACTTTGAAGATGAAATATGTACTATTTGCAACGAATCTGGTAAAACCGAAACGTGGTTTCAGTGCGGAAGCTGCAAGAAGTAGGCCCACCAGGCGTGCACAGGTCAAGATGGCAAGAATTACTTTTGTGCATAAAATTTGCATTAAGCTTAATACCTTGGCCTAACTTGATTTCTCATCCATATCCCTAAGACTTATCTTAACTATGGGCGGTGTTACCCGAAGCAGTGCAGTGGGCGGCGGGAGCTAACTTCCATATCGGGTAAGCCGGCTCAAGGGATTTTTTTAAAAGGTAGGTAAAAGGCTTTCTATAATTTAGTAAATTTTATGTAAAAAAAGTAGAGATTGGTTGCAGTGATAGCATCGGTTAATTAATCTGTTAGAAGCGTTGATCTAGGATAAAAATTTTTTTGTTAATAGCTGGATTTGCTTAGGTGTGCGGAGGATTTGCAGAGTTCATATTTCCATGAATTATTATATGCTGCACAAAATTATTAGGACATTTCGAAAAGTCAACAAAGCATTGTTTTGAATTCGATTAAAATTTACTTTGTTTTATTTAATATGTTATGTATATCAAACTTAGGGTTTCAACTTTTTTAATCGATCAAGTAGAAATTTCAAAGACTATTCGTTGAGCTTTAAAAAATAACATTTCACCTGGCAATATTAAAAAAAAAAGTAAAAATATTTTTTTCTTGAGTAGTTAGTACTCTATACCAAGGCGGACGGACAAATGTTTAATAACAATAATGCTCTGATGCTATTTTCATGGATTTAAAGATCCATTACGACAGAGCGTAGCAATAAGGCAAAGGACGAGACCCCAACGACCTTATGAATTATAAATAAACTAATGCACTTCTTTATGCTACAAACTGAATGATATGCGACGTCTCTCGAGTAGTGATTTTACATGCTTAAAACGACCGTTTTTACAAGTAAATCTAGACTTTATTTGCAGCCACAATAGATGATTTGAAAAAGTTAATAGAGACTTGTAGAAGATAAAATTGTATTGGTTTATCTAACTACATACTTACTAAACTTCATTATTGCTCATATCGTATGTTATATAATATTACTCATATTTAACCACCTATCCTATCAAGAACAACAACTGTATTAAAATTTTTGTAACTGTTTGTTAACGATGGCACCTACAACTGATTTTAATGTGAATAATGTGTAACTCAAGTATAATATGTTTATTCCAAATTTAATTAGACCCTAATATATTTTGGTTGTGAGCAACTAAACTGCTGGGCATAAATAGTACATCAGGAAAAATAAGAAATATATATAAAGCGATATTTTAATTCCGACACAAGAACTGAAGATACAGTTTTCGGTGTCTATTTATTTTATTCTCAAGGTAAGTGCTGACGTTTTCATAACTGCTTAAGCGAATGAGAAATAATCTATACAGGTTATTGTATAATCTGTTTATTTCGAGCGTATTCAAAACAAATTTTTATTTTTCCCTTTCCTCGTCAAAATAATCTCTGACAAAGTATACAAATCAGTTTCTACTTGTTTTTGATATTTTCATTTGTTTAAAATTTACAAGTTTCATAAAAATATTTACATTTTTATATCAGTGAAGGCTTACGACTCAAGCTTTTGTCACCTAATTTAAGATCAGTAATTATGGCTATATTAATAGCAGGCTGAAGATATGTCATGAAATCGAATGTGATATTTGAAAATAATAAAGATGGTGGCCGAAGTGCATCAAACATATCATTCATGTACGGCAGCAACGACGCTCCTGCGTCATATTTCTCCCTGCGACGCGCCATAGGCGTAATTTTAAGGGGATACCTGTTTAAAGTCAGGTAATATTGAAAAAAGCCAGCTGTCAAGGACAAAACAATAAGCGATTTCAAAAATAATAAAGACTAGACATAAAAAATAAGTTATTAATATTGAAATATACACATAACAAAATAAATAAAATTTAAGCTATAGTTCGGGAAAAAACAATTTACGTTTAATTGATAATTGATTAGAGTATTGATTAGAGATTGATTATGGGGTGTCGCTAATCGCCGTGCTGGACTACTTGGGAATAATACTAATTATTATATAAAGAAACAAAGGAAAAAACAAATTTCATTCATTACGATATAAAATTAATTTGGAGCTCACACTTCCTATTCTGTTTTGACGCAATGCCTGGGTTCTTTGGGTTACCTCATGATGAGCAACTTTATGATATTTTTATTAGTATATTGCACACATATTTTATATTTTTGCTAACAACCCCCAACCAACCCAAAAATGGGCGAAAACTTCGTCCTGAATTAATTTTCACAATAAAAGCAATTGACAATACACCAACAAACGAAACGAAGCACTATCACAGAATAGAAAATGTTGATAAACGGACGGTAAAATGTCAGTCACGCCACCCGGCACCAATGAGCGCGAAGAGCGACCGTATTCCTACGCGAATACGACCACGCTCGATTGTTTGCTACGCGTCGAAAAATAGTTGTTGACTGGTAGCTATGCCATTAATGTTCATTGTTAAGGCCTGCTAGCAAAAGTTGCGGCACCGCTTTGAATGGGATTTTTTCTAAAAAAAGACGCCACAAGAAGACAAGATGTTCGCGCAACTGCTGATCGGGACTAGAACAAATTAATGTTTTTCATTAAAAAAAAACTGCAAAATAGAAGAAAATAGTACAAAATACACGTTTTAAGACATTTAGCGCAGTCACAAGTTAGAAGACTCCTTGCAAGCGGATCGTTTCCTAATTTCGAGCTCGTGCGACAAAATATCGTCTTTTAAAACTAGTATCTTAATATAGTATTCCATAACATTTTGCAACTAATAATTTTGACAAAGAAACAAACAATGAATTATATAACTTACGACAATTTAAATATGTAATGGCTAACAAGAACAATTAAAATAGGCACTTACATTTCTAAAGTAATATCCGCAGTGTACGACTATGAGTTTATTTACTTACGCATAGAATATAATATTTGGTTTCAAATAATTGGATAATAATACTCTGCTTTCATGAACATGGCGATGGCGGTGAGTTCCTTCTAGACGATTGGTGGCTACGCGACGTCGTCGGCATGCACAGCAACACAGATTATCGCTTAAGTGGTCACATAGGGCCCAGTTTACATAAAGTTTCTAGCGGAAAATAGGTATACATAAAGTTTCTAAAGGAAAATAGGTATACCACTTCGTTTCTTTATTTGTGTTTCCATTTTGGGTAAATTTTTGTATTATAAATGTTTATATGTTAGTATTATAATCTACACGGTACACTTTATAGCGAAAAATTTATATTTTGACATGCTCTATTTGCTAATAAATATAATTTTTCTGATACGTTATTAAAATAAGCTGCCGATTTTCCATGATACCGACGTGCTCTCAAGTGTCAGCGGCAACAGCGCCGCAGTAGGGGTAAGTAATAGTACGGCTTGCCTACTATTTTATAAGAGGGGAACCATGTTGGTGTTTTAACAAAGTATATGTAAACTAGTAAGTTCACTCAGTGGTAAATCCTTTGATGTAATTCAGCCACATTCTTTTATATCAAGTGACAACTGGAGATGACCGATGCGCTGCGTAAGTGTCCGATTGATTCGCGTGGCTTTCTCTAGTCAGAGATGTCTTCAGGAGATTGTATGGACTCGTACCGAAAGACCTACTGAATGCCGGCCGGGTGAAAAATCAAGTGAAACTGAGCAAAGTTGTAAAAATATTTTCATAGAAGGAAATTGAAAAAAAATTTGCTATACGGGGTGTCATTTTTAGGTGATTGCTATCTCAGAATCTAACAAGAATTTAACAACACTGCAAATCGATCTTGAAAAGGCATCAATAATGGCAACTTTCTAATTTAATCAACTTTGTTGCTTTGACCATTTCAAAGATAGCCATAATAGTGGATTACCTAAAATATATTTAAAAATATATAATAATATAATACTTCGGAATCTCATTTTTACTACACTTCTTTGGTTTCATGAAAGTGATTTTTCAAGGCCACGTTATGACATGGTTTATGTTTTCGTCTCGCGTTACGGCATTTTTGTATCGTTGATTGGACGACTAACCAAAACTAACCAAATCTATCAAAATTAATTGTACCGTATCGGCACCGGCACCGGTTCAAATGACTACAATAAGCTGAGACTAAGTGGAACTAACCAAAACTTGATTCGACGATTAACCAAAACTAACAAAATCTATTAAAATTGATTATAACGTATCGTAACGGGTTCAAATTAATAAAATAAGTTGATACTAACTGAAACTAACCGAAAGTTCATTGAAGGACTAACCCAAACTAACCAAATCTATTCAAATTGATTATAATGTATCGGAACAGATTCAAATAATTGAAATAAGTTGAGACTAAATGAAACTAACCCAAAGTTGTTGACGAATAACCCAAACTAACCAAACCTATTAAAATTGATTTTAATGTATTCTGAATAGCTTGAAATGACTAAAAAAGTTGAGAACAAGTGTAGCTAACCGAGAGTTGATTGAACTACTAACCCAAACTAACCAAATCTATCAAAATAGATTATAACGTATCGGATGACTAAAAGAATTTAAGACTAAGTGAAACTAACCGAAATTTTATTGGAAAACTAACGTAAACTAACCAAATCTATTAAAATTGATCATAATGTATCGGAACCGCTTTAAATGACTAAAATAAGTTAAGAATAAGTGAACTAACGGAAAGTTGGTTCGACCACTAGCTCAAACTAACCAAATCTATTAAAATTGATTATAACGTGTTGGAACCGGTTCAAGTGACTAAGGTATAAGTTTAAACTAAGTGAAACTAACCGAAACTTGATTCCACGATGAACCAAAACTAACAAAATCTATTAAAATTGATTATAACGTATCGGAACGGGTTCAAATTACTAAAATAAGTTGATACTAACTGAAACTAACCGAAAA
>MU192618.1:16860-28154 GCA_016904865.1 Pissodes strobi | reverse complement strand
TAGCTTGGGTTAGCTTTGATTAGTTTGGGTTAGTTTGGGTTAACTTTGGTTAGTTTAGGTTAGCTTTGGTTAGTTTGGGTTAGTTTCGTCTGGTTAAAGCCACTACGCACTCGCGTGAAGAAGCCTATGCGAAATGATTTCGGTTAGCTTGGGTTAGCTTTGGTTTGTTTGGGTTAGCTTTGGTTAGTTTGGGTTAGCTTTGGTTAGTTTAGGTTAGTTTGGGTTAGCTTTAGTTCGTTTGGTTTAGTTTCGTTTAGTTTAAGCCACTATGCACTCGCGTGAAGAAAGGATTGCGCGAAGTGTAAGCCTTTCTTCACGCAAGCCTAGGCCAAACAATTTCGGTTAGCTTTGGTTAGTTTGAGTTAGCTTTAGTTAGTTTGGGATAGCTTTGGTTAGTTTGGGTTGCTTTGGGTAAGCTTTGGTTAGTTTGGATTAGTTTAGTTAGTTTCGTCTCGTTTAAGCCTCTACGCACTTGCCTTAAGAAGGGCTTTCTCTATCAAAAATTGAAAATGACGAATTTCCGCAAGGATATTTTTGTGTGTTTATGTTTAGAAGAATGTGTGAAAAGTGAAACAAAAATATGCATTCATGTAACTGATTTCAGTTATTCTAAAGATTATAATATTCTATTAAAAAATAAAAAATTAAATATTTCCGCAACAAGTTTTTCGTGTGTTTATGTATAGAAAAGTGTTTAGAAGGTAAAGCAGAAATATGTTTTTATATAACTGGTTTCAGTTATTCTAAAGTTGGAAAAATGATAATAATGCATGTCCGCAGAAAAAAAAATTAAATTTTGTGTTTAGGGAAGCTTTCTTTCCTATATCGAAAAAATTTTTTTTATATAACTGGTTTCAGCTTAGAGAAATTTTACCCTGAATTTCTCCCGGTGGATATCGAAGAAGCTGCTAATAAAGTCACTTTCGAGTTATTACCTAGTAGGTCAAAGCAACAGTACGAGTTTTCGTACAACGGTTTCATGAGATGGTGCGATCTGAAAAATGTTAGTGGCAAGTTCAGTTTGATATAATAGCTATTTATGATATAAGTGTGAAAAGTGCTCGTTTAAGGCATGAGTATGAAAATTTGCGGGCGCACCGGGAAGATTACGTTCTTTGCTCTACAGAGACGTGGAAAATGATAGTTTTCGGAGTGGTATTATGAAAAAAATATTACAGTAACATTATTGCTAATTAAATATTAATACATTTTCCTATCTAGAAGTGAAGGATAATTTTTCAGGTCTTCATATCTATACCTTTTTTATTTATTTTTGATTTAATTATGATGATGTATAATTACATATTTTATATTATAAACACTCGTGTTTGTATTTTTGCTTTTCTAAACTCTGCTATTAGAAACAGAAACTATTTGAATTTCAACACAAATTAGAAAGCAATGTCCTGTATAGCTAGACGGGTCCGGCAATCCAAGGAAAGTAGCTATGTTTTTCGACATAGCTCCAAAAGTATTTATGCCTATGGGCAGTTTTATGGGCACGCCTTTGCTATATTGGAAAAATAATCGATTTTTGGTAATGCCAGAAGACGCAGACGCTCATACTTTTGAACAATCTCCACTAAATTAATTTCTTCAATTGAACCACCACTAATAACAAATTCTCTACTGGTTTTAGTTTTAGTACCAGGTATTTTAATTAAGTAATTGTCAACTTTGTCTGTGACGTCTTCAATAGTCGTCCGACACAGCTCGTCTCTACACCCTCCTGCGATTCCAATGATTAGTGTGACTTTCATGAGCAAAAAATCGTCATCGTTGGCCCTTGTTAAAAAATTTTTGACATTTTTTTTGGAAAAAAAATTAGATTTCTTCGCCTTATAACCTTCAGATTTTCTTTTCAAAAAAGAGATTAATAGTATATTATGATATAAGTGTATAAGAGGGCCTTTAAAGCACGCGCGAATTATTTCAAAACACGACGCGCAGCGGAGTGTTTTGTAAGTCGCAAGGGCTTTAAAGGCATCTTATACACGTATATCATACGCTATTTTTTATTACGAATGCATCATAATCTCAAAGATGTTTTAAATATTAAACTTAAGGCATATATTGACGAATATATTAATCTGTCACATTTAACATGATCAAATGTTTCTATAGCAACCTCTAAAAAAGTAGGCGCATCATAATAATTATTTTCCTAACAAGTGCGCAAAGTGATACTTTTCCGCACGCGACTGATGTTGACCGAACGACGCCAAGCGGAGTTCGGTCAATCAGTCGAGTGCGGAGAAGTCACTTTGCGCAAGTGTTAGGATCAATATTTTTTCTACGAGCGCGGTCCAAACAAGCACAGAATAATAATGACCCGTATTTAAATAAAAGAAAAAGTATCTGTCAATTATACCTAATGTTGCTTTACATGACTATTATTGTTGAGCTGACATGACTTAAAAAGATATGGTTTTTGGTTTAAGTTGTAATATCGCGAATTACGGAAGCTTTCAGAGAAAAGGGAATGATTAAGAGTTAAAATGGTTTTCTTATGTTGCATACATAATCCATTTTCTTAAGGCTTTCTAGCGACGCTGAGGATTATGTTTTTTGGGATACTTCGTTTTACACCAAGATTTGTTTAAAATCTGTCAATCTGACAATTATAAGTATTTGTTGCTTGACATAATTTTTTACTACTATACCGAGGATTTCAAAATATATGGTTTTTGGTTTTAAGTTACAATATCGCGAATTACGGAAACTTTTAAGGAAAAGAGTATAATTATGACTTAAAACTAGTGATGCCGTCGAGACGAGAGATTCTCGTCTCGCCTCGTCTCCTCTCGACGAGACGAGAGAGTTATTTTCTCTCGGATGAAACCTCGAGACGAGACGAGAGAAAGATGCTCTCTCGTCGAGAATTTCTCGTTTTTCTCTCGATCTCTCGAGCAAAAAATTGGCAAAATAAGACAAAAATATTAAACATCTTTATGATTTTTTCATACATAAGTAATTTGATAATACCCATTGTATAAAATTCGTAGTTAGCATACACATTTTCTACACTTATGGTCGGTTTCCCAATGTCGAGTTAACTCTTAACTCGCGAGTTACCCTCGATTTTTCTATAGAAAACCCGCAGGTTAAACCTAATTCGTTATTGAGAAACCGGCCCTTAGGGTTTTTTAAGGGTGAAAAAGGGTGGGCGTCATTTAAAAAAATACAAATGGGGTATTATTAATTGTGATACCTTATTTGGAAGGTGTTATCGAAGACCTTATCATGCCAAAATATTAGAATCCTATAACCCTCCAAAACGAAATGTCCCCATTATTTATTTTTTATTGCATTTTTGCATTTTTGACATGCTCTAGAATCAAAAGGGTTTAACATCGAAATAAAAAAAGGGTTTGTAAATATTATGCGAACAACTTTTCTTTTACCTTTTTTATATTCTTTTTATTTAGATATTATTGTAACCTGTATAAATTCTAATTTATGATCGCACCGATAGTATTCTTTAATGCGCTTGACCTAACAACCATGAGGGGTAAAGTAGGCGGTTTTTAGAAATAAGAACAATACAGATCTTGCCAATTTGCTGTAATATAAAAATTGTAATTAAATTTAAATTTTAATATATTTTCAAAAAGGGTTCAAATTTAAATCGAAATTTAAATTATTTTTTCTAAGTATCACAAGAATCCTATTTATCATACAGTTCACAATATAAATCGAGGGAGTTACATTTCCACAAATATGTGTTATTGAAAATGTCCCGCACACTTACTTACCTTTGTTTTACCTCTTTCTATATAAAAAAAAATAATTAAAGGCACAAAAAGGAATATGTTAAAAAAGAACCAAAATAAAAAAAAATACAAAACCTAGTGTTGGTGGTACAGGGCGATTTTTTTATAATGTCCACCCCCTTCAACTTTTTTGTGCCACTATGTAGAACAAAATTTTGACTGGAATGCTATAGCGTTTGAGAAGTAGTTTGTGCACAATACATATTTTTCTATACAGGGTGTTGCAGATTGCTTAAAAATACGTTGCATTGAATTAAAAGAATGTTTTTCACAGCATCTAAAAAAATAAGGTTAATATAAATTGTACACAATGAGTACGTAGAAAGCTACAGCTAAAATAAATCTTTAAATTTTTTATTGTAAAATTTAAAGTATAAAAATAAAATTAAAAAGCAGCAATAAAAAAAATCTATTATTCAAATAATTTTAAATACATTTTCTCTTCTTTTTAAAGATCTATCGGCCAGAGTAAGAATGTGTCCAAAATGCTTTTTTTTACAACAAAACCCCCCCCCCCCCCCCCCACCGGTATGTCAATTTTCAAGGTAATACGCCAAGAAAGGCATAAAATATTAAACAAAACGATTTTTAACATTAACACCCTGTAGATAAAGAACGAACCTATGTTAACATATACTTACTTTTAATTCATAAAAGAACCCAAGTAATAACCCCATTTAACCCCAGTATATTTTGTTATGTTTTATGTTTTTTTTAAATTGAATATTTAGTATTTACGAGAGGGTCGAGACGAGACGAGAGAAGGGTTCTCTCGAGCGAGAGAAAGCGTTCTCTCGCCGAGACGAGAGACATATTTTCTCTCGGCTGACGAGACGAGACGAGAGAAGGCCTATTCTCGTCTCGTCTCGTCTCGACGGCAACACTACTTAAAACGGTTTCTTATATTGCATAAAAAGTCCAAAAGTGTAAAGTTTCTAAAAATATATGAACATTTTCTTGTCTCTGGTGATTTTAGAGAATTTTACTTTCCCGCACATTTTCCGGCATAGCGTGCGGGAAAGTACTACTTTGCGCACGCTCGTAGAAAAACATCATTTTAAGCACGCTACAGCGTGCGATAATCGTTGATTATGATGCATGCGTAATAAAAATTATTATACCTGCTTATATCAATGCTTTTCTCTTTCGATAACATTGTCCTCAACATGAAATAATGACTCCAAAGGGATGAACACTTTTGTTGTGTGGACTTCTGCTGGAAATACGCTAGTAAGACAGTCTCGGTGAGATTCTTTATTTTATTTCCACTACACCACTTTTTGAAACGTTTATAATATGCATTTTCATATTGGATCCTTGACCGGGCCGTTAGAAGCGAATTCATGGCTATTCTCGCAGAATCTTCTACGTCTGATGAAGCTAAATCACTATTTTCTATGTCTGAAGAGTCCATTCTCTCCATTAGGTTCTTGGAAATAACTTTTTGAGGCAGAAATTTTCGAATTACATACGGTTTGTCAACTTTACTGACATAAAAAAAAAACAATTTGAAATAAATAACATAGGATCACCATGATGATCTAATTGTTATGATAATCAAAACGACAAATTCAGGTAAATATACAGAAGTAATTTTAAAAAGCCAATGTTCAATATGCTCGTAGAAAACATCTTGTAAGACATACGTGTGAAAAGTACATTTAACGCACTGGTATGAATTTTAAGTGCTAAATTTGCAAATATTTAGTCACAAAATAAGCATAAAGTATATCTAATAAATTGGGTTAAAATTATACAGCGATGCAGTCTACAAAATTAATCTAGTAAATTTTTGCGTCAATAGTCTAATTTTAAGTAAAATTATTTAATTTATTCTGATCTTACTTGTCACAAATACTTCAAAAGAAGCTGCCTATTCAATTACAACAAAGCATACAAACACATTTCCATAGCAACGCTTGATGAATATTAGATAAATACCTGTGTCTTGCTTGCCTTGCAAGTTTGGCGTTTACTTAAGGCGAGAATACACATGCAAGTAAAATAGCATGCCAGTGTCCAGTAGCTTGTATGCTAACTACTTGTCCTTGAACTACCAAAAATACACATGCTAGTAAAATAGCATGACAACGACGTAATTCACACACATTTCGACACAACTTGCATGCTTTTCTCCCTCCCCTCCCCGACCCGCTCGACGAAATCGCACTACTTGCACAGAAAAATCAAACGTCTTGCGATCTACTAGCGTGCTATCTCCTGGTGTGCTTTTTAACTGGCAGCGAGAGTCACACATGCAAGTAGCACGCATCTTCCAGTGACTGGCATGCTTCTATGCGTGTAATACGCATGTGTATTCTCGCCTTTACATTTCAATACAAAATGTATTATGACATGATTTTAGAAGATTTTGGATACCTAAAATTACAATAATTTTATATTTGTTTTGATTTCAGAGAGGTATTATGAAAAATATCGTTGATATTTTTGGTTGCTTTTGAATAGTCGTTGAACTTTCCGTCAGTTCCAATTTATTTTAGTCATTTGTACCGACTCCGATACGTTATAATCAAATCTATTTTTTTTGGTTAGTTTTGGTTAGTCGCAATAATTCGGTTCGTTTTGGTTAGTTTTAACTTATGTACTTTAATTTTTGCAACCTATTCCGATACGTTTTAGCCCGTTTTGGTGCTTTTGGTTACTAAACTTGTGATTAGCTTTGGTTATTCATTCAATCAGCTTTTGGTTAGCTTTAGTTAGTTTTAAATTATTTTAGTAATTTGAACCGGTTCAGATACGTTATACCCAATTTTAATGTTTTTGGTTAATTTTAGTTAGTCGGCAAAATTAATACTTTAATCTGTTCCGATATATGTTTAGCTAAAGAAAATCCTACTACAAAATTTTCTTTGGTTTAGCCCATTTTCGTGCTTTTTGTTACATTTGGTTAGTTTTGGTTAGTCGTTCACTCAGCTTTCAGCTAATTTTAGTTAGTTTTAATTTATTTTAATCATTTGAACCGGTTCTGATACGTTATAACCAATTTTAGTGTTTTTGGTTATTTTTGGTTAGTCACCATAATAAAGTTAATTTGAATCAGTTTTAACTTACTTCACTACTTTTAATCTATTTCGATAGCTTTCAGCCCGTTTTGGTGCCCTTAGTAACTTTTGGTTAGTTATTCAATAAATTTTTGATTACTTTCAGTAAGTTCCAATTCATTTGAACCGGTTCCAGTACGTTATAACCGATTTAAACGTTTTTGGTTAATTTTAGTAAGTCGCCAAAATTCAGTTAATTTCGGTTAGTTATTTATTTTAGTATACTTAATATGTTCACATTTAGTTTTAGCCCTTTTTGGTGTTTTTGTTTATTTTTAATTAATTTTGGTTAGACATTCAATCAGCCTTTGGTTAGGTTGAGGTAGTTTTAATTTATTCTAGTCAATTGAACCGGATCCGATGCGTTATAACCAATTTTAAGGTTTTTGGTTAACTTTAGTTAGTTGCCAAAATTCGGTTAATTTAAATTAGTTTCAACTTACCTTAATATTTTTAATCTGGTCCGATATGTTTTAACCCTTTTTGGTGACTTTGGTTACTTTTGGTTAGTCGTTCAATCAACTTTCTGTTAATTTCAGGTAGTTTTAATTTATTTAAGTTTTAAATAGGTTCCGATACGTTATAACCAATTTTAGTGGTTTTGTCACCAAAATTCGGCAAATTTGGGTTAGTTTTAACTTACTTCAATATCTTTAATCTATTTCGATGCGTTTTAGCTCGTTTTGATGCTTTTAGTTACTATTGGTTAGTCGTTCAATCAACTTGCGGTAAAGTTCAGTTAGTTAATATATTTTAATTATTTACGTTATAAGCAATGTTATTGGTTAGTTTTGGTTAGTCGCCAAAATTCGGTAAACTTGGGTTAGCTTTAACATACTTCAATATTTTTTAGTATATTTCATTACCAGTCCAGAAACTAGGCTTTTCCGGTGCGCGCACCACAGTTTCTAATGTGAACACTGGAAGTCGTGCAAGCACAGGAAAAGCTGTTTCTGGACGTGTAATGAACGATATTTTTCAAAATTTCTCCCTGAAATCTAAACATAATCATAAAATTATTATAATTTTACGTATCCAAAATCATGTCATAATACATTTTGTATTAAAATGTAAGCAAACGTCAAACTTGCAAGACAAGCAAGACACAGGTATTTATCTAAATTCATCAAGCGTTGCTATGGAAATGTGCTTGTGTGCTTTGTTGTAATTGAATGGGCACCAAATTTTGATGTATTTGTGACAAGTAAGGCCAGAATAAATAAAACAATTTTACTTAAAATTCTTTGCTCTACAGAGACGTCGAAAGTGATAGTTTTCAGAGAGGTATTATGAAAAATCTATTTCGATATGTTTTAGCCCGTTTTGGTGCTTTTAGTTACTTTTGGTTAGTCCTTCAATCATCTTTCGGTTATTTTCAGTTAGTTTCAAGTTATTTTAGTCATTTGAACCAGTTCCGATACGCTATAAGCAATTTTAATGTTTTTGGTTCGTCACCAAAATTTGGTTAATTTGAGTTAGTTTTAACTTACTTCAATATTTTTAATCTATTTTGATACGTTTTAGCCCGTCTTGGTGCTTTTGGTTTATTTTTGGCTAGTCGTTTAATAAACTTTCAGTTAGTTTCAGTTAGTTCCAATTTCTTTAAGTCATTCCAATACGTTAAAATGAAATAGAAGTTTAAATAAACAAACTAACACGATCTCTTATGAGTATGACGTCAGGTGTGGCAAATGTAGCATGCACTTTTTCACGATTTGAGGCCCTATACTAGGATGATTGAAACATTTTCAATGTTAAAAGCTTGTATTTACTAGCAGGAAAAAAAAACTATTGAAAAAAGCAGGCAAAGTAAAAGGTACTTACGATTTTGGCACACACTCTGCGATATACTTTATCGCCATTGAGCTCTAACTCAGAAACATATTTTATTCGCGAAGAAGTTTTCGGCATTTTGGACACACTACTATTCTTTCGCACGGGGCTCTATATTTAAACTGAACTGCAAGACACGCTTAATATTTTCTAATATTTGGGAGGTACAAGTTCAAGTAAATTATTCTGGCACCCGTTTATGGGATAATTTTATTAGTTTTATTAAATTGTAAGTATTTTATTGGTACCTAATAAATATACCTACCTGGAAATCGAGAAACCCCTATTAAATGTCGAAAGTGCTACCTTTGGCTTATTCGAACACTCTTTAATATGCATGTTATTATTCTTCGTGTTTCATGAAATTGGAAAAAATTGCAAAAATATAGGGCTTAAGACTGTGAAGACTGGGTTGTACAGGGTTATTGACTATATTTGGACCACTAGATAACTTTATTATTTGAAGGATTAGAAAAACGTTTAAATCATAAAAGTTGCAGGATTTCGCTCAAAGCGCTAGAATTTGATATCAGAAAAAACAAACGAACGTCGTAAAGCCGTCAAAAATGACTAACTTAGGTTTTTTGAATAGAATGCCCTACATAATGTTACATATTCTGATTCTAAGTAGAATTTCGAGTATAGGTATTTCATTTAATATAACATATACCTACATTCAACTGTTTTCGAGCTATCGATGATTGAAAATCGCACTATTAATATGTTTTCTACGCCCTTCGTATATGAATTTACTTAAGTCATTACGGGGTTCTATGGAAACATCGGTAAATGTCAGTCGTCAGGGATAATTAAGCATCCAGAAAAAGAGAAAAAAGTTTATTGTCACTCATTATGGGCTACACTCAACAAGAACAACTTTATATTAAACTAAAACTATCGAATTAATTACAAAAAATGTGGAATTAATATTGATTATTTCCTTCATCGTAAAATGGACCAATCAGGCAGCCCGATTTTCTGAATAAATTTTATTTAGATAAGTGATTATTGTACTAGACCTGTTTAACAGCGATTAAACTGCGTCCTCCATATTGGATTTCGTTTTGTCGATTGTAGCTGAATCTTGCAATTTTCATTTACGGTTTTTGAAAAAACATTATTTTATAAATGGTCTGAATGTTCTAATATTGATTTTTATTGCTAAAAACTCCGATTTTTCTTAAAATTTGTATTTTATTATTTTGGTATGAGATGACCGAAAATGTCAAATTTTGAAATATTTCCATGTCGACTTCGATAAGCGGGCCTAGTCAACGCATCATTGGGGTATGTAACCAAGGTGACTAATTCAGGAAATAATCTAGCCGTATACCACTCAAACTATGAATAAATCGATTAAACTACATTGAATATTTCTCGCATGATTTTTCTTTTTGGCAAATAGTTTCATGCAAAATAATTTATAAATAAAAACCCTCGACCGCGAAGCGGTCTCGGGTTTTTATTAAATTATTTTTCATTCAACATTTTCCAGAAAATGCTCAAAATATTGAACGTAGTTTAATCGATTAAATTCATAGTTCTCGTGATATAATATATGAATATTCACTCTAATAGGTGTTCAAAGTGACCTCCGTTCAGCGGCGAATCTAGGGACGCGTGGACCTCAGGGCAAAAGATATTTATGGGCCCCTACCCCTTGTATATTTCAAAACTAAGTTAAGGCATCGTGAGGCCCTTCTGAACCTTGGACCCCAGGGCAGCGCACCGAACTGTCCGGTGATATGTCCGCCACTGCCTCCGTTTTGTTCGACACAAAGACGATAACACGTTTTTAAGTGGTGGACGGCATCCCTCAACGACTGCTTCTGTACTGCTGTATTTCTTCCAAAAAATTCTGCCTTAAATCTGCTAAAGTGTGGAATGTGTATTCATGATGCACTCGCTCTTTAAGCGATCCCCAGAACGACCTGTCCATCAAAGTAAGATCAGGGCTATTGGGGCACCATCGAATTGAACTATTCTTTCCAAACCAAGTCTCATATTTTTTATTTAAGAAGTGAGTCACGTTTGCCGTGTTGTGAGCAGGGGCACCATCTTATTGTCAAATAGATCAGTTGAGGATGTTGAGCGGTAATTCACCTTAAAAGTTTCTCTATTTCTTCAGTGAGAAATTGGTAATATCTATCACCAGTTCGTAAAAAATAAGCCCTAATATTCTATCACCAACAACGCCACATCAAACACTGAAAGCTTTCCATCCTGATGTTTTAACAGCTTTAACAAGGCGAGGGTTTTCGTCACTCCAATAATAGGTATTATCAGTGGCGTAGCTAGAAATGTGGGCGCCGGGGGGCAAGCCTATCCGCTGGCGCCTAAAACAAACCTATATTTTGTGTATATTCGCAAATTAATCAAAAAATAATACATCATAATATTAAACGTATATTTTTGAAGTTAAACTTCTTAAAGCGCGCCGCGGCGCGCCGGGAGTAGAATTTGGAGGTCGCGATCCCGACACACGGCGGGCGAGCTGGTAGGGAACGGAAAACGGCCACGGACGTTTATTGTAATATCTTTGTTAGTTTACAAGATAAAAATACGGGATTTGCTCTATTACCTTGTCAAGACATAAGCGAAACTTTTATGAAGAATAGTTTTTTTT
>MU192618.1:0-16850 GCA_016904865.1 Pissodes strobi | reverse complement strand
ACCTTGTCAAGACATAAGCGAAACTTTTATGAAGAATAGTTTTTTTTTCATTTAGGCCTTCCATTTTTGTTAATTGACTGATATATTAAAAAAAAACAACTTTAACCAAATCCGTTAAGATATGTATAAGGCTAATGCGTATAATTATTGTGATATCTTTGTTAGTTTAAAAGATAAAAATATGAGGTTTGCTCTATTACCTTGTCAAGAGATAAGCGAAACTTTTATGGAGAATAGTTTTTTTTTTCATTTAGGCCTTCCCTTTTTGTTAACTGAGTAATATATTTTAAAAAAAACTACTTTTTAACCAAATCCCAGGCTAGGGCGTTTAAGTTTAAGAAGTTTCACTTCTGATATGCGCACATAGTGCACACGCTTTTTCTTATTTATAGGAATATGAATATAAAATATATAAACGGCAGCCAACCAACAGGTACATACATATTTAAATATAAACGTAAACTAAACATCTGTAACCTTAATTAATTAATTAAACATTGGAGTCTTTCTTCGGTTTTAAATCGACGTAAATTGATCGATTATTTGATCAAAATGATTTTTTGGACAAATTCATTTTCTAGGCTTACTATTTCTAGGCTATTTAGACTTGTCTGGCTAACGGTACCTCCTAAATACGAAACTCTAAAAAACACATACTTTTTACGACCGAAATTTTCGGAATTTTTGTCTTTGAAGTCGCATGCCGCCTTACGCAGCGTTTTTACAAATTTGCATGTACCAAATGCCGCCGCGCCGGTTGCTAAAATCGGTTAAGTTTTGTAAGCGTTTGTAGCGCTACAAAAGCAATCGCGCCATGTCTTCGCGATGCAATCAATTTGCGGCAAGAGCCCTCGTGGTCGAGAGGTCTAGATGGTTAGGTCTCAATTCGGCGGCTATCGGCGGCCTGGGTTCAAACCCCGTTGCTTTTTTTTTATATTTTTAGGTTAAGTTTCTAAACAGTTTTTTTCTTGATTTTGGGTATGTCTTGGGTTAGTTTGGGTTAGCACCTGGTTAGTTCTCTTTTCGTGAGCCCCCGTAGCGAGCGAAGCGAGCGGAGGGCCATGCGAAAAGTGAAATATTATATAACATCGTGTTCCAGGTGCCCAAGTCAGTGAGCTTTTGTAGCACGACAAACGCTTACAAAACCTAACCGATTTCAGCACCCTGGTGCCATTGTATGTGAGGATGTGTAAATATGCCGCCGGGATATGTCTTTTTATTCCACATAGAATAAATAATAAATACCTGACACAAAATGTATTGGTTGGGTAAAAAGTTTAATACATATTTTGGTCTTTGATCTTTGATTGTATTATAATTTAATTAATTTAAAAACTCAGTTAAGCTCATGAGCATTGTTATCATTAGCATATTTATAAATTCGGAGCGGCGCCTAATTTCTCTTGGCGCCGTGGGGCCTTGCCCCCCCTGGCCCACCCGGTAGCTACGCCACTGGGTATTATGTCTATTATAGACACTTTTTGTTGCAAAGCATGCTTCGTCTGTCTATATTATTCTGTCAAAAAAGTGTCGTTCATGCGTAGTTGTTCCAACATAGCATTACAAAATTCAAGTCGTTAACGTTTATTTTCTTCGGAAAGTTGTTGAACTTTCCGAAACTTATACGGTTTGTATTTATTTGAACTTCTTGAGTGTGCTTTGAGCTCTGTAAAATGTGGTATTTAATGCTTCACATGCTGTAGGTATAGAGTGAGTCGGATTTTCTAAAAATTATTTAATGTTTAGTAATAAGTTAGTAAAATAAATTTTTGTATATACCATTAAAATAAAGAAGAACATCTGAAAATAAACCTTTTAACTTTTTCCGGATGCTAAAATGACGACTGACATTTACCGATGTTTCCATAGAAACCCCGTAATGACTTAAGTAAATTCATATACGAAGGGCGTAGAAAACATATTAATAGAACGATTTTCAATCATCGATAGCGCGAAAACAGTTGAATGTAGGCATATGTTATATTAAATGAAATATACTCAAAATTTTACGTAGAATCAGAATATGTAACATTATATAGAGTATTCCATTAAAAAAAACCTAAGTTAGTCGTTTTTGACGGCTTTACGACGTTCGTTTGTTTTTTTCTGATATCAAATTCTAGCGCTTTGAGCGAAATCCTACAACTTTCCTAATTTAAACGTTTTTCTAGTCCTTCAAATAAAAAAAGTTATCGATTGGTCCAAATATAGTCAATAACCCTGTACACTGGCGGCGCCCTCATGCAAAACTGACAGTGCCGCCCGCTCATCTATCCTGTTTGTCCTATTTATTTTAAACTTTACACTAACACTTAGATGTACGGGGTGTCCCATTTTCGACACTTTTATAGGGTATCTTCCTAATTATTAGTGCTATCAAAAAAGTAATACAGGGGTCATGTGCTCTTTTTAGGTCAAACTTAAAATGGTCAAATCAATATTTAAAAAATTTCGCTCGCTTAAGAAATATCAAAAATTCAAAAAATTGCCAATTTCAAAATAACCCTATATTTTCTTAGTTAAAAGAGATACAGATACAGATAGGATAAAATTTTATATCGAGTGATTTTCATTCAAATTCTCTGAATTTGTTTAAACTTTTGCATTTTCTTAAAATCTCAGTGCTCAACTTATTTTAATTAAAAAATATGATAAAAATCAGTTTTTTAATGTTTCCGGCGAATTTTTATTAAAATTTATTCAGGACGTGTAAAAGCTTTAATTAATCAAATAAGAATTTCCTTCAGTTTAAACTAAAAAGGTGTAATCAATATTTTCCGATTATTTTAAGGGAAAGTTTCATTCAAAACATAGAGGGGATAAACTCTTAGTATGTAGATAAACCAACGAAAAAGTAAATTGTATTCGAATCTCACTTTAAAGCTTCATATTCACTTCCGCAAACTTCGCCTTTTATTGACAGTTGTGTCCGATATAATCCGATAACTATTGCTTTTTCGCACGAATGTGAGTTTTGGTCCATACTCATTGACGCGAAATTTCATCGGCGAATATTTGCTAAAAAGTTCAAATAGTTTTAGTAGTAGTAGTAGTAGTAGTAGTAGTAGTAGTAAGGGTGGGGGGCCGAAGCCCGGTAAGTAGGCCTATAAGTCCCTTTTCACCATCCCCGATCCGCCCTCCCCTACCTGGCTACTTCCAACACCCGGCCCGCACTGAAACGGCCCGTCACCTTAATAAAGGTGAGGACGTCCTCCCAGTCCAGATCCTTTAGATCTTCCCGAGCAAGTGTTGGTGCTCCCAGTATCTTCCTCCTTAGGCGACTCCACCTATCACAAATTCCTATATAGTGGTATGAGGACTCCTCCCCTGTCCCGCAGTTCGGGCAGAGTGGGCTGTCCCTCACGCCGATAAGGTGCAGATGTCTGTTTAGACTTCCATGCCCAGTCAGAATACCTACCAAGTTCCTGATGTCCTCTCGGCTCTTTTTTAGCAGTCGCCTTGCTCTGGATCCGTCAGGATTTAGAATCATTTCCTTGGCTTGCCTGCATCCTTCTTTTCCTCTCCAATTGTGCTTTGTCTTGTTCCAGGCCCAGTTATTTAGTTCCTGAGAGATTTGCCTTTTACTTAAGCCCAGACCAGGTTCTGGACCGACGAGGTGGCTCATTGAGCCTTGTCTTGCCAGTTCATCGGCCCGTTCGTTGCCCTCGATGCCACTGTGCCCTGGAACCCATCTGAGTCTTACTTCCTTGCGCACAGCCAATCTGTCTAGGGCGTCTCTACATTCCTGAACTAGCTTACAGCTTGCCCTGGGTCTTTGGATCGCCCTGAGAGCGGATTGACTGTCCGAGTAAATATATATACTCTCTACACCTTCTGTTACCTCCGCCTTGGTTGCTACTTCCAAAATAGCAAACAAATAGTTTTAACTTTTCTGCGAATGTATGCTTTTAGTGGAATAGGTTTTATAGGTTAGGTCCAAGTACCGGAAATGTAAGCAGGTTAGTAATATATTTTTATGTCTAGAATGGGCTCAATTAATCTCATTTCTGCAACTAAATTGCGAAAATCGCATTTTAAAAATATATTTTTAACCGAAAATTTTCTTTAACCGAAAATTTTCTTTTCTGGTGTCATTTAGCTGATGGGTATTTCGTAGTTTTAGGATACGTACCAAAAGAGCGCAAACGGAATATAAAATAATATCTCCACCGAAAAAAATTATAATTAATATTATTATCCAATCGTCACAGTATCTATTCTACAATTTAACTAATGAACGCAATGCCTGAAAAGAATAAACAAATAAGTATAGCAAAGAAGTCAAGAAATTTGAGGTTAATACACAATTATGGTAGAATTGGTAAAAAAAATAAAATTTTTCGCCGCGAATAATTTTATAAGCTGAAAATGACAGTTTATGTCAAAAAAGAAGAAATTCGCGAAAGTGAGTACGAAGCTTAATTATTAGAGTAGAATTTTCTGAATATTTAGTAATAAAATTAAAACAATGAGAACATTGAAAAATAATCGATACGTATTTTTTAGTTTTGTATATATAGATATACTAAGCATGGTGCGACGTAACAATGCATGTATTGTGACGTCATCAGCACATTTTAAAGCGTTTTATCTGCCTCATTTTTCGACTTATGGAAAAAAGAAAAAACACATGTTCACTTATTTTTCATGGGCTAACGAAATCAGCACTAAAAAATTTTGATGAAACTTCCTCATTAATCAGAAATCCGAGGATTTTTTGAGAAAAGTCATGAAAAATGCATGTATTTTAGGTAAGCAAAATTTTACCGTGTGATTTGTTAAAAGATTCTATTAAATGAATTGTGTTACATATCATAATTAAAGTGTACACACCTAATTTTAATTACACAATATGAATTAAAAAACTAAACCAAACGTCTCCCTAATAAATCTAAACTTGACCTTTACGAGATATATTTAACCCACTGTGTTGGCTGATCGTCCTTGTTTGACGTTTGTGTCCGATATAATCTGGTAACATACGAGGCGCCCTTTAAATCGGAGTTCTCATCTATCATTCTCAAATTTGGTTGCTCTGTCTTACTGTCCTCTCTTTACATTATATACTCTTTGGTACAAGCTTGCACTACGAAACGATTGCGCGAAGCGCAAGCCGTTTGTAATGGTGGCCCGACCGTAATTATTTCCATTACTTTGGGTTAGCTTTCGTTAGTTTGGGTTAGATTTGGTTTATTTGGTTAGTTGCATTTCGTTTAAGCCAGTACGAACTTGCGCTAAGAAAGGCTTGCGCGAAGCGTCTTGGTGTAGTTTTCACTTCTGTCTTGGGATTCTTAAGCACACACCCTAATTTTATTCTCTAAAATCACTTTAAAATTTTAGGATCAAAAATCTACCTCAGTCAGAAATACAGAAACTGAAACTGGAATTTCAAAATCTAAGGCGCATCCTGGTGGTGACGTGAGAAGATTAAAATTTTGTCACTGGTTTTTAAATAAATCTAACGAGAATCGTTCTTTTCACAAAAAAAACAATTTGGTCAGATGAATGCCAAATTATAAGTTGCGGTATTTTTAACCGACATAATGACAGACATTGGATCTCCTCAAATCCACAATTGGTACGACCGTCAACAAGGCCGATTTGGAGTAAATGTAAGTTGTTTTTGTTTCAAAATCAACTGTACACTGTGTATCGCTGTTTTGAAGAAAATTTAAATGTAAATAGATATCTGGACATACTCTAATCTAACCTTTTCGATACCTTTGATTATGTTCCTTTAAATGAAGTAATAGAGACTTACTTTCAACAAGATGGCGCCCCTACCCATAACGCTCTTCCAATAAGAGAGTATTTAAATACTCACTGTAGAAGCCATTGGATAGGAACACATGGATCTATAAGGTGGCCACTACGATCTCCGGATCTAACACCTCCAGATTTTTTTCTTTGGGGAGTGTTGAAAACAAAATTTATAAAGAAGTCATCTTAACCCGAGAACAACTTGATCAAAGAATTTATGAGGCCTTTGCAGAAATAAAACCATTACACACTATGAATGCCTTAAAATCTGTTCGAAAAAGATGTCAAGAGTGCATTGAAAACAACGGAGGAGCTTTTCTAGGATATTAGCTTTTATTTCATGGGCTACTGTTGTTTAAAGTAATAAAGTTTAAATAAATCGCTTAGGAAACCAATATCATCCCTGGTGTGATATTTTTGAAAAGAGAATTTAAAATACTATCTCGTTAGATTAAAATATATGAGGTTAGGTCCGATAACTTTTTTACCTGACCTTATATACTTATTCTGAAAACGGCAGATTATTCAACAATCATTATGAAGAAACTTTTGTATAAAACATTTTTCTGTATCTCTTGTAACTAAGAAAATATAGGGTCATTTTGAAATTGAAAATTTTTTGATTTTCTCCCGTATCTTTTAAGTGAGCGAAAATTTTAGAACTTTGATTTGAGCATTTTAAGCTTGACCTAAAAAGAGCACATGATATCTATATTACTTTTTTATAGCACCAACAATTATTACGAAGATACCCTATAAAAGTGTCGAAAATGGGACACCTGGTACATGCATATACTTAAAAATATTGAAATTTTCTTGCTTTTATAGTTGCGAAATCAGTTATTATTTGTCTAGCATCAAGTCTAATATTTCACATTTCTTCGAAATATTGGACAAATGACTCAGCCTTGCTTGGTGCATTGATGACCTTAAATAATTCTTAATAAAGTTTAACTTAGAAGAAAAACATCTTTCTCCAAATGCAACTGTAACTGGTAGAGTAATAAATATTCTTAATGCTAATGATGTGTTTGGAAAAGTTGACATGAAATTATTTATGCAAAGATGTTGCAAAAGTGTATGTGGATCCCTAGACTGATTTTCTACAAAATGCAGCTTCAGGGTCGGTCAGCTTAATTCCAAAAATCTTCTTTATGTTTCAGAAGTAAATTTTAAGAATGTTTCATTAATAATAATTATTCTTTGGGGTGACTAAATAATGTACTACTGAAAAAGCCAAACACATTGTCTAAAGTTTTAACACTTCAAATATATATTTCAAGCAAGTTAATAGCGCCCCATACACGGGCGAAAAGATATTTCACATCATATCTGATAAGTGGCGTGCCAAATTCGTGAGGGTATCGCTGCGTTAATTGGTTAACCACGAGCCGGATATGGTGCGATAAGAATTTAGTACAAATTACATCAGTAGTTTTGGATTTGCCGGCCAAATCTCGCCGTTAGTGGGTATGGGCGAACAATAGTATAATTATATTTATCAATTATCGTCATTAGTCAGTGGACCCGAGCCATTTTTCGGGCTTTATAGAAATTTACAGAAGTCGTACTTGCTTATGGCAAATCAAAGCAAAATAAACAAATATCTGAAAAATCGTGCCTATGATGAGCTGGTAAACGATTGCCAGGCATATTCTACAAACGCAAATCGAGGTTTTGTGACAAAAAAAAATTCAAAATATCAGAGCTGCATTTCGGAAGGAAGCAAAGGTAACTAAATGAAATGGCACCTCTTCCGAAGATGTTTACGTAACCACATTTTGGTAAGTATCTTTGGTTTCAGTCAGGTTCGAGTCAAAAAATATCTATATCCTCCCTTGGAGAATCATAACGGCCATTCCACTTTGCCGACTCCATTGAAATATTTCAAATATTTTTGTCAGTTATTTACTCTTTCATTCGTCAAATTTCTCTGAGAAAACGGCTTTGAAGTGTGTTCATGTAGAGCAAAAGCTTCATCTCCAACTATTTAGGTTTGCGTCGTTTCCATGCATCGCTCTTTGGGAATTTATCCTTCACTAAGAAGTCGTAAAACTTTGTTGACGATATAAGTCCACCATCAGATACTCTTCCTAGCTTTCCTACATCAGCATACACGAACTCGTAGTTGGAATTAACTAAAGCCATCAGCACAATACTATAAAAGTCTTTGTAGTTATAATATTGAGCCCCTGACAAAACTGGACGTTCAAGCCGAATATGTTTCCCGTCGAGTGCTCCTCCGCAATTTATCATCTGCCAACGAGTTTTGAAACCTTGCGCAACTTCCACCCATTCTTGTATTGTTTTTGAAAATTGAAAAAATGAAGAAAAAAGTAATTAACGTTTGCGTCAACCCGCTTTCAGTTTCGATTGTATAACTTGAAAATCTTGCTTGTTACAAAGTATAAGTTTGTAGGTTTTTAAGATACTAACTACATCTTCGAGTAGACTCCCGTCGCAAAAAGAAAAGTAAACAACAATGCAACAGAAATGAAGAAATTCATGAATATGTGTTCCACCGCTTTATTAGAAAAAGAGGAAGTTGATGAATATGGCTATTGATATAAATATCGCGGCGAAACTAAAGAAGATGTCGTTAGAACAAACATATTTACCGGATTAATTAATCAATCAAATAATTACAAAATATTTGTTTAATGAGTTAACACGAAAAACAGTTATCACGGAGACATCTGCTGCCATTCCTCCTACTCGCTACAGATCTGCATCTTCTGCTGGATGATGTACTTCTAGAGAATTAAATGCGCCAAGATTGTTTTATCTTTGAATAACAGTTTTATTTTTTTTAAATGTACCTTTTCGATTTACTTAAAAATGTAGGTAGGATTCTTTTCGCAATATTTCTAAATAAGATCTTATTTCTTACCTTCATATATTTGTCTTTACAGGTCTCTGGTATGAGCTGGCCTAGTGTGCGACCTTCCAGTAGCCAGAAATCGAAGGGTGGCAATTAGTCGTTCTTCGGGAGGAATTGCTAAATCGAGGGAATGCGCTTTGTGAGATGTGACACAATTCCACTCGGACGTACTGACAGATCATCAAATAATGTTTCTATGTGATATCGCAATGGTTTGATTGCGTCAAATATTTTGGATTATTCCACACTCTTTAAAGCTTTTAATTTTTAATCTTGTAAATATTTGCAAATGATCAACCACCTTTTTATAGACAATGAAAATAAAACATAAATTTCTTGAAGTACGTAAAAAAAAAATACGTTTCTAGAATGGTTGTCCCCGCCGTTTCGAAGCGGAACCTCGAAAGTCCTTCACAGTGGCAGAGAATTTGTTTTGCCGACTCCTCCCCTTCCTGGCAGAACCTACACAGGGTTTCACCCGCCAGGCCTGTCAGGCTCGTATGTCTCTTTAGTCGGCAGCGTCCTGTTAGTGGTCCAACTATGATTCTTACTGACTTCCGATTATAACTTAACAAGTCTGTTGTTAATTTTGCCGAACGTTTGCTGATGAAATCTTTGGCATGTTTATGTCCCGGTAGATTAAACCACCACCTCTGGGACGCCTCTTTAATCCCTTTTTGAATGGATGTCTTCGCTATGGGCCTTGCGACTTCGCAAAATAGTTCTGGTCCTGTTAGTGGCTGGGACGAGCCTTCTCAGGCTTATTCGTCTGCCATCTCGTTGCCTCCATGACCTTCGTGTCCTGGCACCCACGCCAAGGTCACTTTTCTATTAAGGCCCTATCCTCACGAGGCTACACAACATCAACACAACATGCGAACGATATGTCGCTCGGAAGTCGCCGCCGTGTATTTGAATCAGCGACTCTACACCACGCAGTACGACATGGAAGCGATACAACAACTGGGTTACATGTTGCTTGTCAACATTTTTTTTCAGTTGCCTGTCAACACTTGTCGCGTGACATAGCAGCGTTTTTGGCATAATTATCGGTGAAAATGGCCGCTGAACGAGATATTAATTTAAAAATCACTACTGAAGTAGAAAGATTTCCATGCTTGTATAATTTTAAATTATCGGACTATTCTAGAAAAGACATAACTGAAAAGGCATGGAGTAAAATTTCAAAGAAAACGAACTTATCAGGTATGTAACATCAATTTTATTAATTTTTAGTATACAGATCGAAGCACTTTAACAAAAATGTTTGCAATGAAAGAACAGGGATACTATTGGCAGTAATTATTTTGCCTGAATTCTTTCGCTGCTACAAACAGTCTTCGCATTCTGTTCCTTGCAATATACGGATGCACCCAATATTTTCTTCTTCTTCTCCGGTTTCGCAAATATAAATACATAAGTATGTCTTCTTCTCCTTTACTAGATGCTACGTCTTCTTCACTTTAAAAGAACTAGCAATGGTTTTGTGCACGTATTATGTCGTCCCCTGTAAATAGTTTGTGTTGGAAACATTTTTTTTTGTTGCATGGCCTAAATGTCGTGTTGATGTTGTGTAGCTTCGTGAGGATAGGGCCTAAGCCTTCCCATTTCGTTCAATAGATTTATACAGTCCAATACTAACTTTGATGTTACTATATTGGACGATACTGCTTTGGTTGCTGCTTGGGACTGTCTTGTTACTGACCTTCCTCCTGATCATTTCCTCTATACAGAGCTGTAATTTCCGCCTGAAATACTGTGGCAAGTGTGCCCATAGGTATCGAGTTTTTGGTCTCTGTCCTTAGTTCGTAAATTCCGGCTCCTATTCCTTGGTCGGTTTTACAGCCGTCTGTATACCAGACTATGTCTGCCCTTATGGGTGGGCCTCTTATCCGCAGGTCTCCTGATGGCATTTATGTTGAAAATGTCTTTTCAAAGCTATACTGCGGAGTGGAGCGGTCCGAGGGCATGCCTAGGATTTTATCCTCCTTAATCTCGCAGTATAGTTTATCGTTTTCGGTGCCGTGTCCTCAGCCTATTTGGCTTGCCTTGTATAATAACATGGAGTGGGGGTAGATTTAATAATACCTCCACCGCTGCTGTTGGCGTTGTGCTCATGGCTCCGGTAAGACAGAGGTAAGCCAGTCTCTGTACCCTATTTAGCCTTCTCATCGCCTCTACCTTTCTGGTTTTCGTCCACCAGGCGACTGCTCCATATTATTATGTTATCATGGGTCTAACCACCCTTGTGTATAACCATAGAGTAATTTTCGGGTTCAATCCCCAGTTTTTCCCACACATTCTTCTACATATACCTAGAGCCATTGGGGCTTTTAGCGCCACTTTTAGGATGTGCGTGTTCCATGTAAGTTTTTGGTCAAAGATGACTCCCAGGTATTTGGCCTCTTTGGAGAAGGGTATAGCTTCTCCAGCTAGCCTCATTTGCTTTAGCCCTGCTAAATCTCTCCTTTTGGTGAATGCGACCACTGTTGTTTTACCTGGATTAACTGACATTTTTCTACGATGTTAAAGGCACTTTGGCTTCTTTCCGATATGGTGCCCGTGAACTTTCCTCGCACCACAATCGTCAAGTCATCTGCGTAGCCCAGGCAGTGAAAAACTTCCGCCCGAAGTTTGTGGATTAACGCATAGAATACAACTAGCTGTTACTCTTGATTACGTTCGCATAAAATATTTGCGCAAGGTTCTTCCAAAGGCATGGTAAATATTCCAGAATAATAAGTTAAATTATGTTGTCTAGTTCCAGAAGAGTAGCAAATAGAAACACAATAGATAGAATCTTAGGAGACTCTTTAGTATTTTGAATAATGTCTAAAAAATAAAATGTTTTTGGGACAGCCACTAATGATTAGTAAATACAAATTCTACTTACCATGTTTGCGATTTTTCCCACTTATATAATTATCGCTGAAGGATATACACATATAGGTATGCAACTATTTAACTAGTTGTAATTAGTATTAATTATTTACTTTGAAATAATAACCAATATTACAACTAAATAACTAGTCATCCACATTGATAAACAAGATTATGCGACGAGTGTGTTGTACGTTACGTAAATACAAAAGACTCTCCAGTCTCTTAATTTTCACCCCCAGCAGAATTATTCAATTGCCATTGCATTAAAATTTCATATTGGCGGAGGAATCCCTTCAAGAATAAAAAGTGGTTCAAACCTGCAGTTGTTGCCATTTATTTTCAATATGGATCAATAGATGTCATTGTTATGATATAATTAAAAAAACACATGTGTAAATGGTATGAATAAGCTCGATGAGAAGACTCTTCTGTTTGCCGCCCGTGCCACCCGCATGCACACCGGCAAAATTAGGGGAAAGGGAAAAGATTACCCCAATTTTTTTTCGAGTTAGAGCTTGATTCTTCCTTTTTTAACGTTTCGCCTTTATATCAGAAACATAAGCGAAAAAGGTATAGAGTTTTCAGCATTTTTTAAAGATACACTGTGGAATAAACAATTAAGAATTAAAAGCATTTTATAATATTAAACTGTAACCTGCTCTTTTGTGAACATTCTCTTTTTCTATTCGCTTTGATATGTTAATTATAAGGAAACATACATGATTTAGACGGAAGTGCTTTAAATTAACATTTAATAAACAAGGAAGACTAATACATCTTCAATAACGCGCGTGCTCTCTATAGGCTGTTACCACCGCAGTATCTGCTCATACTTCTGATGATGTTGTCAATCATCTCCTGAGGCAGACTGCCTAAAATTTCAAACAAAGCATCTCTCACTTGCTTGGCATGTTTACTGCAGGAAACCTGGACCTTAATCGTCTATATATATACCATCTTCCAGATTTGCATTTTAAGCGTCATCCATGACTACCAAATCTGTTCGTTCCCTTAAACATATCCCACACTAAACCATAACTGAGCCTCCGCCATAAGAGATAGTAGAAATAAAATTCATGTTCTTCTCCTTGGCCTTCCTGGTCATGACGGAAAAGCGACGCTCTGATCTGCTAATAGAACCTTGGCTCTTGACCCTCTGGTCATTATCCCAATAATGATGCTCTCTAGCGAAGGCTAGTCTCGCCACTTGATGTCGTCCCTGAAGTTCTGGAGATTTTTTGATCCATAGGATTACGAATTAGCGTCTTTGAATCCTCTTTTAATGCTAGGGTGTTTTATTCCTGTTCCACGTTCTTCTTCCAGTTCGTTTCTTGCTTGAGGAAAATATGGCCACAAGTGATAGCATAAAATGTTTTTAAATGTCAGTAGCTCACTTTACAGAGACCAAATTGATCGTTTTCTCCAAGGCACATATCACCGAAACGCTTTTGATCAATGACAGAAATATCGAACAGGTAGCATCCTTCAAATATCTTGACACCATCAACTCGCTGTGCGACTCGAAGCGGGAAATACGTTCTAGAATTGAGCAAGCCAGGAAAATTTTCACCAGAATGAAGCAGTTTTTCACCAGTCTTGATTTGAGCTTGGAGCTCAAAATGCGCATGGTTGGGTGATACATATTCAGTGTATTACTGAACGGTTGTGAGGGCTGGACTCTCGATCCGATAACTGAGAGAAGGATCAAGGATCGAGACTTTTGAGATGTGTGTATATCGCCGCATGCTTCGTATCTCATGGATTCACCGAATTACAAACGAAGAGGTATTAAGACGAATGAAAAAGTCAAAAGAGTTATTAACCATCATTAAAGAGAGAAAAACAAGATACATAGGCCATATCATGAGAGCGAATAATTGAAGGAAATATTCATGGAGGAAGATCTGTTCGAAGACGTCAGAACTCCTAGGTGAAGGACCTTAGAAGATGGATCGGGTGCTCTTCGACTGAGATATTTAGAGCTGCTGTATCCAGGACAATGTTAGCCATATGGATCGCCAACCTTGGTGAGGAGAAGGCGTGATAAGAAGAAGTGGCTCTAACATGCTGGCTACCTTAAAATATACATATTTCAAAAAGGAACTAAATACTTAAAATTAATACTTAAATTTAAGAATAATTATTACATATCAGTAATAACAGACTTTTTTTTAAACACATTTTTTAAAACTAAAACTTAACTTTAATACTAAAAGTTAGTGTCCTAACCACATAACTATAAACTATGCACCTAATGCTTCTAAAACTGTCCTTTTCATCAAATCTTGAAGTAAATAATTTATTTTCATTACATTGTCTTTAATTGAGTTTATTTAACCTTCAAAGTCACTGTTTATGGGTAACAGACAAATTTTACTTATTGCGCGTTTAGATAGACTGCCATCCCTAAACCGCACATTTATAACTCTTGTAACACCATCAGTCCCAGGAAACAGTTCAGCAACTCTTGCAAGTTTCCACCGAAGAGGTGGCAGATGATCCTCCTTAATGACTACCAGATCTCCAACCTTCAAATTATTCAGTCCACGTCGGTTCCATTTTTAGCGGTGTTGTAATTCTGACAAGTACTCCTTATACCACCGCTTCCAGAAGTGCTGTGCCATTTGTTGCAGACGTTCAAATCTAGATTATTGACTATCCTTGACTTTAGTTACGTCAGCGTCCGGAAGAGAAATCAAAGGCTTTCCAATTAGGAAATGACCCAGCGTTAGTGGAGACATATCCTCAGGACTAGAGAGGACTAGAGGACAACGGGCTTAAGGGTCTGGATTGGTTTTTTCTTGAATGTAACATAACCTATTACACACAAATTTTTTCCACCGTTCTGGTTTACCCTTAATACAGCACAAGGTGATTGTGGCAACACTATTTTAAAAAATTAGTATTAGTTATTTCATTGTATCTGGAATCCTACTAAAATGTTAATGAGCCAACTGCATTCTTGAAGGATTAAGATGCAATTCAGAAAAAAATATCGGAATTGAGTGAAGTGTTCCAGATATTATTAATGATAAACCTAAGGAAATTTTTGACCGTTTTTCTAATTTTGCCTGTATATAAATAATATATATCACTGACCTATATAAAATTTTGAACATGCAGCGCTCTGTCAGTTTACGAGCTTTATCTGCAATATGCAATAGAGTAAAGTGCTGGCTTTTGGAGCAGAAATAAATCATGCACCACCATACACAATCAAAGGCTTTACACAGGTCACCATGGTTACTGAAGGATCATCCAATGTCATTGTCAGCATCTTACCAACTCGACTTTAGCTATTGTGGCAAGACGATTAATAGCACCGAAGCCAGAAAAATGGCTAGTTTATGCCTGATTCAATTATTTTTGATATACGAGTAATCGGAATAGGTCGATAATTAGAGGACTGATTATTCTTGTGTATTGGCGTAATCTAAGAGGATTTAAGGAAATTACGTAGGTAAGTGGCGTCTCAAACCAGTGGTTAGTGAAGCATGCAAGAGGTTCAAGAATAGGTTCCAAGGCAAATCCATTTACTAAGTTACTAAGATCGAACATTCCCCCTAGAAGAAGAGTTTTTCTTGATTATTGTCGATACCAATTTCCCAAACCTTACCGACTTTTTGAGCTTCTGCCTATTGACGTTACTAAGTGCTCCCATAACGAACTGCGATTGGTTGCTGGTCCCTTCATAAACAAATCGTTCGGCTTCTTTCTTCAACTTTTCTGCGCTTTGATGCCTTTTTTCCACTTCCCTGCGCCTTTTCTCTTCTTCTAGTTCCTGCTTCATCAGCTCAGTATCCGGGTCGTACTTGTCCCAAGCGTGGTAGTCAGTGGCGGAAATGCGCTTCTCATTTTTGTTCTTCACTAGGTTTAAAGGTTCTGGCTGGGGTTCGCTTTGTCGAATTCGTACGTCGCACCTAAAAGAAATTAGTTCATGGATATTATGGTTTATTTTTAAAAAATGTATGGACGGATGAAGCTATTTTCGCTATGCCCTGGTGTGGTATTATTAATAATAAGATCATTGGCCAAAGATACTTACAACTGCTTGAAAATGAAATTGCTAACATAGCGGATTAACCACCACTGGTAGACTATGAAGATATTATATGGCAGCAGAATGTAGTTTTATCTCATACAGTTCGTGATCTTCTGAAACCAGCAGTACCTCTACGGGATCGGCAGCAATGGAGCCATCAGATGGTCATCAAATAGCTCCGATATTGCAATGACGGACATGTGAAAATTATAGTATACCGTCAGGGAAGCAGGAACAAAGTTCTTCACGAAATTAACGGGACAAATAGAGAAAATTATATGAATACGGCAAGTCTCGAAAGATTAAAAAGCTTGCTTTGAAAATAATGGCGGCTATATTGAACATTAAAATTATTAGAATTATTTTGTTAATAATGTCAATATTAAATATGTTTCACTTTTACCAATCTGTATTAAAAGTAGTAATAAATGCTAGACTTTGTGAGAATTTCATTCGTTTTTATTTTCACATATCAGGTATTTATTGTTACCTATTTCTGTTTAATAACTTAAATCCCAAATTTCTCAGAGAAGTTAATTCTGTTGTTATTAAATCTGGATACGAAGTCCTCTTATTGAAACGTATACAAAAATGAGACACTCTCTCAAAAACGAATCAATAAGTAACATTTCACATTAAGAAAATGTTAATTTTATGTGGTTCCTTTATGTTTCCATCCATATCATTTTCTTAAATGTTGGGTCAGATTCTAAGGGAAAAAACACAAGATGGCTATTTCATACTTAAATACGTAAAAATACGAGGAAAGTCACAAATATGGTCCTTTCCAGTCCTCGTTGGATGACCTTGTACAGAAATGAAAAAAATTATGTGTATCACCTTTATAAGCACACATCTGCAGTAAAACTTCTGAAAGAGATATAAGGAATTGAGTCTTATTGTTTTTAAGCTCTTTTTTTCTCAACTTTTGCCCCCGGTTCATCACTTGTCAGATTTTCGATCCGAGATTTCGTTGCAGAGGTATCGGCAAAAAACGTTTTTTCCCCAAAACCCTCCCTTAAATTAGAGCCCCAGTCCCCCCATATGGTCAAAGGTATCTCCCCAGGAGGCGCCGCAGACACCTACCATAAAAGTTTCGACCCCATAGCTCTTTCCGTCCTTCCAAAATGAATTTTTTTTAGTTTTTCCTTCTCCCCCTCTCCTGGTCGAACAGGGGGCAGGGTGCGGATACGGTCCAGTTTTCGTCGAGGATCCTCATTTTACCCCGGCTACATGCCCTGAAAAGGACAACCCTCTAGCGATACTGAAACATGCTTAATTAAA
>JAEQML010059760.1:0-28156 GCA_016904865.1 Pissodes strobi | reverse complement strand
AGGAATGAGCACCTAACTTTTGCGCATTTCAACATTCGGTCTATATGCTCGCATTTTGTTGAATTTTCTGAATTCGTTGCTAGTGAGGGATACGACATCATTGGTTTATCTGAGACTTGGTTGAATAATAGTATTGAAGGTGAGGGCTTAGAAGTTCCGGGGTATGTGCTGGTAAGAAGAGACAGAGTGGGCAGGGGGGGTGGAGTGGCATTTTACTTGAAAAAATATTTGAAATTTAAAGTTTTATCTTTACCCCCGGCAGCGGGCCTACTGGAACAGATTTGGGTGAGCGTTAAGATTGATGGCCAGACGTTATGTTTTGGTTCGTTGTATAGACCTCCAAACGCTAATTTGTATAATTGTGTTGATGATTTGGAGAATGCCTTGATATCTTTTTTGCCATCCTGTAGTCACGTCGTGTTTGGGGGGGACTTAAATGTGGACTTACTAAAGGTCAATCATGATGGATATAGAATACTAAGTAATCTTTTTAATAAATACTCTCTTACACAACTAGTTTCTTCTCCTACGCGTATTACTCAAAACACACAATCACTTATAGACATTTTGGTTGCGTCTTCACCAAGTCTTCCCTTGAACACACATGTCATAGGAATGGATGATGTATCAGACCATTGCTTGGTTTTAACTAAATTAAAAATTCATAAGCCTCGGCCGCCTATAACTTTTCGAACATATCGCGATTATAAAAATTTCAATTTTAATGATTTTATTAAAGATTTGTTTACGATTAACTGGAATTCGATATATGAGATAGAATCAATTGATGAGATGGTGGATTTCTTTAATTGTCATTTAAAAGCAGTTTTTGATATTCACGCGCCTGTTAAAACTTCTCGTTTTACCAAGTCACCTGCGCCTTGGTTAACCGATAATCTTAGATTTATGATGAAGTTGCGTGGAAAGGCTCTGTCTAAATTTAAAAAGACTAGAACGGATGCTGCGTGGAAAGAATATACAGATCTTCGTAATTATATAACAATGGCGGTCCGTAACGAGAAGAAGGCATACCTGCAGCATAAGTTTCGAGTTGATCCCAAGAGTTTCTGGAATACAGCTAAGAACTTGAATATTGGTGTTTCATCTAGGTCACAACCTTTAAATATGGGTACTCCATCGGAGTTTGCTGAGCATTTTCTTGACAGCATCCCTGCAGTTGATTTAACTGTCAACAATACAATTTTAGATAGGTATAGAAACGGTCGCTTTAGCATAGAGGCAGAGGATTTCGTTTTTTCTGAGGTTGATGAGGACACCGTTAATAAAATTATTTTTAAGATCAAAACAAATGCTGCGGGACCTGATGAGATAGACAAAAGGATGATTTCCTGCGTTACTCCTTACCTCACTCCTTATATAACTTTCATATTAAATAAATGTCTTGCTACATCTACCTTTCCGTCGGCATGGAAGTTTGCGAATGTGTTGCCCATTCCGAAAGTCTCTAGTCCGAAAAATGTTTCTGAGTTTCGACCTATAAGTATCCTGCCTTGTTTATCCAAAGTGCTTGAGACAGTGATTCATGATCAACTAAGTACGTTTTTTACTTTAAATAATGTTTTGCCGCCCACTCAGTCTGGTTTTCGCCCTCTACATAGTACAACTACGGCATTGCTTCAAGTGAGTGATGATATCCTTAGAGCGTGTGATAGAAGTATGACAACTTCGCTAGTATTATGGGACTTTAGCAAGGCCTTCGATACCTTGGATCACGAGATGCTTATTATGAAGCTCGGATATTTCGGTTTGGGGGAGAGTGCAGTTCGTTTCTTTGGGAGTTATCTTTGGGATAGAAAACAAAGGGTCTGCGTTGGCGGCAGTAGGTCTGAATTTGTGCCAATTAATAAAGGGGTTCCGCAGGGGAGTATTTTGGGTCCGCTTTTGCTTTCGGTTTACACAGCGGATTTTTGCAGCTTTTTGGAGACATGCCAATCGCATCAGTACGCGGATGATATGCAGGTGTACCACTCGTTTGATGCTTCCAATGCAGTCGAGGCTGCTGAAAGGGTTAATGAGGACCTGCACTCTGTTTTGGAGATGTCTCGGTGTCATGGCCTGTTGCTGAATGGAAGCAAGTCAAAGTTGCTTCTTTTTGGACCGCGGATCGTGCATGGCGATGCCTTTGTTGTTAAAATTGGAGGTACAGCGTTGGAGCCATCGGAGTCTTGTAGGAATTTGGGAGTTATTTTTGACACGCAGCTTCGTTTTGAGTCTCAGGTTTCTGGTTTATTGCAGAAATGCTATTATAGATTAAAAATTCTATACATGCAAAAAGATTATTTAACAACTGAAATTAAATTAAGACTTTGTGACGCTTTAATATTGTCATCTATATCTTATTGTGACATCGTGTTTTGGCCTGCACTTACACAGCGTGAAAAGAATAGTCTTCAGAAGGTTCAGAACTCTTGTTTGAGGTTTTGTTATAATGTTAGAAAGTACGACCATGTTACACCGTTATTTGAGGCATCTCAATGGCTTAAGTTAGAAGAAAGATTTTTTGTACATTTGGCTACCTTAGTTCATAAAGTTGTTCAGACGAGGAATCCCACCTATTTATTCCAGAAATTAGTTCGTGCAAGCGATATTCATAGCAGGCAAACGCGTTACTCCGAGAAGTTTACTGTCCCGAAACACAGAACTGCAATTTTTCAGAGGTCCTTCAGCTTTAATGCTGTAAAAATTTATAATTCACTTCAAAATGATGTCGTGTCCCGAACAGGGACGGTAGAATTTAAGAGAGCTGTGAAATCATTAATTTTAAATAGTCGAAATTAGGGCTTTAGTGTGTATTCCGTTATTCTGTGCTTATTTTGTATTATTTTCTTACTCTGTTTAAACCTTATGATTATTTGTTACTTATTACTCTTTTCTGATTTTTTTTTTAATTTTAAGTATTCGAAATCAGGGCTATAGTGTGTTTATAGCCGTTATTCTGTGCTTATTTTGTATTATAGAACAAATGTTAATCTTCCATAATTGTTAGTAAGCTACTTTTAAATGACGGTTAGATGAGTAGCATATGCTAGATCTCGCCGTCTTTACATAATTTTTGTAATTATATTGTTTGAAATATTAATAAAAGGCATATTTATTTATTTATTTATTTGTTTAATTACTGCTCTTGAAAACTGGACATTTCAAACATCGTGTGCAAAGTATACTTATTTGGGTATTTAGATTAAAGGGCTTCGTCTCCGTTCTAGAGCTTCGCCATCAGAAGTCCCATTCCCAGATCTCTAAAAAGGGGGCCCAATTTTAGGGCTTCACCCCCCCCCCCCTCCCAGGAGATCCGTTTTGCAAAATTGTGGAAATTGGAATCTCATACCATGGGCCCCCCTATAAAGGTATGGAGCCCCATTTTAGGGCTTCGCCCTCGGGTCTAAATCTGTAAGAAATTGAACTCCCGTACCAAAGGCCCCATTCTAGGGTGTCGCCCCCCTGGGGGCCTCATTTTAAGGCTTCGCCCCAGGAGGGGAGCCCCTTTTCCAAATGTGTCAAATATGAGGCTTCCACACCATGAGGCCCCATTCAAAAGCTTCGCCCCCCGAGGGCCCCATTTTAAAATTTGTGAGAGATGGGCCCCGTATCAGGAGCCCCATTTCAGGGCATTTGGCCTAAAGGAGCCCCAATATAGGGCTTCATCCCCAGATGCTCCATTTTCCGAATATGTAAAAAATGGGTCCCCCGATAGAGGGCAAAGCCATAAGAGGAGACCGCCGGTGAATGGCGCCTTTTTCCAAAGATATGAAAAGAATAACTCCAAAAACTAAGGGCGAAACCCTAAAAGGACGCCCCGGGTAGGGCGTCGTCCCAGCTCTGGCATCTCAATACCTACTCATCAACTAGTTAAACATATTGCGATAGAAGTATTTGTATGGTCTTTGTAAACTATAATATATATAATATATTTTAATTTAAAGAGAAGATGCTTGATATAATATTATAATAAATATTATATAATATCAATATTATTTGCAGTCGTAGAAAAAAGATAGTATGCAACGCGGGTGAAATGTGTTATTTTCAACACTTGTTGCACAATATACTATTGGAATTTCCTTATGCAAATAAAGAAATCTAATCCATTTTTACACATTGCTGTAAAAAAAACAGTTGATGGTCGTCATATTAAAAGCATGTATATGAGAAAACTGCGCGTCTTTAATGTACCTACTTCCCCCCTTACTAACTTCTAAAACGCTCATTTGTTTGTTACAAAATGTAGGTGTACCAAATAGCAATGGTTAAAATGGCGGACGAGCGCTATGTTGGAACTTTTAAATATAAAGGCGTGTCTTGCGATACCTCATTTCAATCGTATCATTCAGCACGTTATGATTTCATAATATTAGACGGTTCTATTACCATTCAAAACAACATGGAGGCGTTTTTAAAACTGACAATTTTTCATCTTTGACATGTCATAAAACCCAAACAGTTACAGAATTACGGTTGAACTTTTATGATTCGTACTTTGAAATATTTCAATAATATATGTTGCAAGATTTATGTTGTGCTATTGTTGGATCTGTAGTGGAATATGCAGTTCCAGTACGTACTATTCTACCAGTAAAGATGAAGTTGAAAGAGTGCTAATGAAGTTGAAAGAGTGCAAACAAAATCTGAGATTTATTGCATATAAATTGGGTATAACATATAATATAACTATGATGATATTATGCAACTTCTTAATATTGTACTCTATTTAAAATAGATAATAATATGATCAATTCTATGGAATTACTGCAGCTGGTGGTACTCCATCGTCCACAAATATCTCCTAGAAATTCACACACATTTCTTACATATCATAGGACTAACTACGGTGTACACTCCATTATGTCAAATATCAAAATTGGCAAATGAAAATACAAATAAAAAAATATAGATTTCTTTAATTCAAATGTATTAAATTAAAAAAAAATGTTATGGAATCTTACAAGACCTAACTGATTGTGAGTTTTAACCTGGGTGATTAAACATTTTCTTTTGTTGTTTACCATCTAGGTAATTATATTATTACAAATGATATGAAATAATACTGAATATATATTTTATTTTTTATTGTTAATAATTTATTTACTACTTGTTAAATTGTTGCAAATTTGTGTGCAGTATTTTGTGTCCCTTTTTTGTATAATATGCTAAAAGCGTTAATAAATATTGCATTCTATTAATCCCCTAATCAATTATCAATTAAACGTAAATTGGTTTTTGCCCGAAACTGCGACTAAAAATTTATTTTTTTTAGTTATTCTTTTGTGTCTAGTCATATTCATTTTGTGATGGCTTATTATTTTCTGCTTGACAGCAGGCTTATCTACATGTTACCTTAACTTTAAAGATGTGTCCCCTAAAATGTTACGCCTATGGTGCTCCGCCCACCTGGAGAAACATATGGTGCAGGCGCGTCATTGTGGGCGTACATAAATGAAACAAAAATGAAATCTTTGGCGCGCTTCGACCGCCATCTTCATATCTTTCATCATATGTTGGCATGCAAACATTCGATAATTTATGAATGACCTACTCCGTCTTTTCTTTTTTTATATGTCTTTGGGTCCTAGATAGTGACGTGTGTAGAAACTGTATGGGTCGTATTATTCAAAACTATAATAAATATCCGATCTTGCCTCCTATAGCCCCAATTGTTATATTCAACCTTACATAGATAGTGATTTTGTTCTGATTAATATGGTGAAACATAAATTGCATAAAATTTAGCAATAGTAGACAAGTTTATTTACATCATGTTTAAGAAAAGAATGTCTTCACGCAGGATATAAGCGGATTTGTACTCAAAGCATTGATGTTGCTGGCGGAAAACATATTCGAATCTTCTGCCGATTCATGGGGATAGGACGGCAAATTTATTTGAGAAATTGTTTCTGTTTCTTAAATATATGTTCTATTTTTATTCAGCATATCACCTAATTTAGAAATAAATTTGTCATGGATAACGCTTATAACCCCCACTCAAGAATATTATGCGAAATAACAAATAATAGTTCAAAATAGAAAATATTGAAACTTTTATGAGTAATAAGATATTCCCAATAAGACTTTGTCGAACTCTGCAATACTAATGACCTTTCCCATTCTATGCTTGCAATCATTTAGAAAACAGTTAAATTAAAATAAAAATATTAGCTTTATTATCGCGGAACAGGGTGTCCTTTTAAAAAGGACGCTAGGGCTATATATACTACTATCATAAAAACAAAAAAAATATAGGTATGTGATTTATTTCAAAATAAGCAGCTAAACAAACAAAAACAATCTGTTACAATAATTCTAAATTTATAGTTGAATCCAAATAAATTAAGCAGTATGAAAGTTTAAAAACAGTCTTTTGGATGCCGAGCCACATCGCACTTGCGACATATGATATTAGCTTTTTATGACATACAAAGCATCGTCGCTGACTTTCATTGTAAGTACGGAAGGGTAATAAGGCCCTACTAATACAAAAAATTTATTTATTTAGAAAATTAAAAAATAGTAAGAAATGCAATATACTAACAGAAACAACCGATATTTCTATAAGTCATAATAAACAAAGCAAGTATTTTTTAAAATCCGTAGTAAGAAAAAGTGGTATATAAAAAAATTATCAACTGGGCCTTATTTTTCGAATACGCTGAAAATAAGGCCTAAACAAAAAACTTCTTATTTGAAACATTTTGTGCAAATAAATTCATCCTCAACATCAGAAACTAAACCGGTACATTCTTCGTGAACCCAGATTTGACACATAGTACAAGAACGCATGTCTACTTTTTGAGCCGTTTGACACAAATAACAAAACCATTCATTCTTCTTGCATTTTTCAGAAAACTTTTCTTGAGATTCAAAAGATTGATTTCCGGTTTCGTCTTTTTCCGTCAAGATAGGGTTACGTCCCAGTTTCCTTGCTACATCGCCACTTTTAAAATGATTTCTTAAAGTTCGCGGGGAATACCGGTTTGCTGTTCAACAAGTCTCTGTGAATGTCCTTGTCTCAAAAGTCTAAGAGCTTCCTGCATCATTTCACTGTCCCAATTGGCACGTAATCCTCGACATTTATATTTGCCAACTGCAAAAATAAGAACACATGTTAAAATAAAACCCAGTAAAATTTCTCAAAATAAAGCCCAATAAAATTTCTGAAAATAAGGCCCGGGCCTCATTTTCAGATATATGAGCAAAGTATTTAAATACGCAAATATATCGGAACTGAAATATAACCTAACCTAACATTACACAAAATCGAAAGCCTACTAGATGTACTTTTAACTTTAGAATAGAATGGATGTGTAACTTAATTTCACGTTTAGTAAAATTACACTTACCTTTGATTAGGTTGTTATAACGCAGCCACACAATATCATTAATATCAGTATCAACTGATGCAACAAGTGACACACCAGCAGCAGAGCAAATTCGTCACATTACAGGCGGAAATTTTGAATGCGGGCCTTATTTACCGCTGGGCCTTATTACCATCCCGTACCTTATAAAACATTTATTCAATCAGTCATAACGAGAAAAGTCATGTAAACTTCTACTTCTTGACGGTTTGGAAGGCCCTCTTTTAGTTGCTTCTTTGGGTGTTTCCAGCAAATCTGTAGCAACTGATCTTCGAAACTCTAATTGATCAAGTTTTCTGTTGTTATGCTTGTTAAAAATAATATTTTGCATAGCCATATCCATATAGTGGGTAAAATAAGGGAAAGTACCAGTTCTTCCCTGTCATTGACACCCTGTATTCACTTAGATTCTGATCAACGCAATCAACACCTCCCATGTTTTCGTTATAAAATTTAATTAGTCGTGGTTGATCTATATAAATATGTTTATTTTTTCGGCATGGGAGAACCTCTTCACTTTATTTGGTGGAAATACCGACAGTGAATTGGAGGCTACACTTACCACGTTATTGTCATGCCATTTGCAAATAAGGATATCATTATTTGCAGTTTCATACTCAAACTGTCCCCGTTCTTACTTTTTCATGGTTGCAGCATTTGATAAAGGTGATGTGTGAAATTCTGTTCTCGTTCATCATCCCCGTTGCTTTTATGCTCCTTAGTTTCATTTCTAGCAAAAGAGAAAGTAATATAAATTATTATCAAAGCATAAGTGGAACAAATTATATGATGTTTTTTGTAGGACGCCTGTATAATCTAGAACTTCACAAGGTCCAAGTTCCATGTGCTTATATTTTTCCGGCAGTGTTGTAGAAGAGCCTTGCTAGGGATCAAAATGAATTATGTATCATAAGTGCAAGAAACCAATCCAGAATTTGTAATCCCATTGAATAGGCTTTGCCCTAATAAAGTGTTTTCGACTATGGCGTCCGTCAATACTATGATTTTCTCCAATCGGAGCATGATAATGCTCAGAATATCAAATAGGGGTCTCATTTTTGCATATTTATCGGCCTTATCTAGTCTGGTGTTATCATTGCAATGGATATTGCTCATAACAAATTGAAAGCGATCATGTGATATCGCACCGCATACCAATTTATATTAACGTCTTCCCTGTTTTGCCAGAACATTTTTTTACGCGGAAGATGTACGTACCCACTAAGCAGTAAAACACTCATAAAAGAGAAAAGTTCATATTCCGTAACATTTCCTGCATGTTTTATCTGTTGGGAAAATAGTTTGGTGAAATAGAGAATTTTATCCATCACTTTCTTGTCAAAAGCAATTGGATAATAGCTGCAGGAGAAACATCATTATTCACAGACGCCAAAGGCTCCCAATTAGGAAAGTTAGGCTCTTCCAAGTTAATCTTCTCATAATCAAACGATTTCACCAACTTCGGCTTTCTTTCAACAAATGTAGAAAGGGGTTTGTCATCGTCATTTGCAGACACACTTCATGGTGCCTGTATTTCAGTCTCGACTTCAGCTCTTAGTTGAGAACCTGGCAAATTATTGATATCGGCAACATTTTCGTCTTCCGAATCTTCGCCATTCTCACCATCTTCCTTCGCATTTTCCGTTGGAAAAATGGCTCTTCTTTCTGGACCGTCAGCGTCGTCCTCTTTTTAAATTGTTTCGAGTAGCTCAGCCAAAGTAAGAGGCTTTTTCCAATAACTGAAAAAAAAAACAAATATTTCCTGAAAGTAGTGTATATTTCAAAAGGACGGGCACATATTGCCTTCATACTAAAGAAATGCAAAACTGGTAAGTGAGGTTATGTTTACTATAGGCTAATTCAAGTGCTAAGAAAAGCAGAACATACTTACAAGCGGTCAAAAAGTACATAATTGGAAAAACAAACTTACCTTCAATTAGCCATCGACAGTGAGCACAAAGGATAATAAGATAAATACAAAAATACAGCACAAACATTCGATTAATCCGGAATTTCGGTTTGTGATTTTGTCCGTAAATGATAAGCAAAAAACGATCCTTTACAGTCCTACGACACTATGCAATATTAGCCGCTTTTGGCTGGTGGGTTAACGTCACTTTAGAGTACTGTGAACTCTCCACGCATGGCCCTCCGCTCGCTTCGCCCGCCCTGGGGCACAACCAGACAAAACGAACTGCAACTAACCGAAATTTACAAAAGGAAACAGATAGAACCTTATAAAGAAAACATCTATTGCCCCGACGGGAACTGAACGCGGGCACTTTGTATTGCAGACACCACCAGACCATCTACACCTGTTAGAACAAACTGACTGGCCCGCAGATAAAGTGAAAGTGACGTTAATGCACCAATCAGAAGCGACTAATATAGCATAGTGGCGTATGCCACTTTGCGGCAAGAGCTCTCGTGGCTGAGAGGCTTAGATGGCTGGGTCTCACCTGGACGGCCCGGATTCAAACCCCGTCGCTTTTTTTTAAAGATTATGTTTCTAAACAGTTTTTTTCTTGATTCTGGGTGTGTCTTGGGTTAGCACCTGGTTAGTTTCCTTTTTTTGAGTCCCCGTAGCGAGCGAAGCGAGTGGAGGGCCATGTGGATCGACCAATAGGAGAGGTCGATTTTTACATAGTGCTCTGTTTTTGTAAAGGATCTTAAAACGATAATGATCGAAATTAATCGTGGGGACATATGTATTTGAGTAGTTTGACTTTGCCAGGATGAATAGGTTTACAGCGTCCTTTTAAAAGGACGGTAGGGCTAAATGGGGCAGTTTGTTATCAGGATTTCTTCTAGTGAATTTTAAGAATGAATAATGTGATTTATTTTATGCGTATTGCGTGAATATCGACCAATGAAAGATTGACTATTTTCTATATACTATAACCACTACCTACCAATTTACCTGCAAGTAATAATTATGTGTCTAGTTTAGAACTTGTAACGTAATTGAGCTTTAAAATTAAAATATAAGGCTCAAAGTGTTTGGCGCTAAATAATCATCACGGGAAAACTGAACCCTTCTAAGGAAACATTGGTAAATTTGACATATTTTTACTAAATGTTCTTACAATCGCAATATATTTGAGTCCTACGGACTCAAATATATTTAAACGACCTATTTCACTTCAATTAAGTATTTTGCATATTATTTCATTCACTTTCAAAAAAATAAATGCCTGCCAAAATTTCATAGACTAACTAAACTGCTACTGACCTGAAACTTACAAGTTATGCGACGCCCATGCTCTCATGTAAAGGTTTTTTTAGAGATTCAATTGACTTTAAACAGACTTTACCGAAGGATTTATATCATAAAGTTTATTTAGTTCCGTGTTTGACTGAATTCCCTGCATGTGGTCCATTATCTCATGCGAATATGGATAGAATCGAATACGGACCGCTGACTCAGGAGTACCCATATGAATCATTGGTTACGGCATATCATTTTGAAGGCATGCTTTCGGATTAAGAATATAAATAGGATTATTCTGATTTTCCTTTTCGGAACGCATTGGTGTTATAATGTTAATATGGAAATATACCGAGTTTTTGCCACTAACAAGTTGGTCGTATTTTTGGCCAAACAGACTACATCAAATCTAAAATAAATATTCCAAAAGGAAAATTTAGGCTAAAAATTAAATATTTCGGTTTTATCGGTCTAAATGATGTTGGTGAACGTTAACTAAATGAAGAACATAAATTATATAGTACAGTACCACATATTACCAAAAATTTCGTATATACATCAACCGGATGCGAAATTAAAAATTATGATACCTTATTTTATTGATTTTTATATAACCCTTTATTTGGCTTGATAAAATTTAATATTTACAACTTGCAAATATTAAGGAGGCACCTCTCAAAATTAACGCCATATATTAATTTTAACATAATACGTTCAAATAACTAAGAATAAAAACACACAGACCATCACTGAATTTATAGCTAGCCAATCACCGAGAAATTAGGTGACAGCTACTATTTATTAATAATTTTAGGACTAGGCGGTTGCTTTTCCAAATTTACTATGTAGTCGACTTACCTATTCTAACTTCAGGAGGTAATCCGAAAGCTAGATTTATGCGCGCTAAAATCAGGATTGGCCACAAGAAGTAGATCCACAGTAAACCTTCTAGAGACATGTTTCATATTGACAAATCGTTTTGCAATGTTGCTCGAGTCAGTAAATTGTGCATGATCTGGAAGAAAAACGATAAATAAATGGCAAATAAAAATTGTGCAAATTGAAGACATTTCGGTAAATATTGCTTTAATTGATCCACAATTTGTATACGTTCAAAGTTAACAAAAAGTGTGCAAATCCCTTGCTTCAAAGTTCCGCGATTTGTCATTAACTGTTACGATCTTAAAAAACTAAAAATTTAATCCAATCCGAAAAGTTCAGTAAGACATAATTAAAATAATTAAAGCACATGCAATGCTATGAACTTAATTTTATTAAAAGCTACAATTTACATGTTATGAATGGCTAAACTGAAATTCTGTACGTTGTGTCTTGCGGATTCATTGTAAGATTTCCATTACATTATATGTATGTACAATTTATGTATATTTTAATATTTCGTCTTTATTCCGGTGCCAAGACAGTATAAAGAATAGCTCGAAATGCTGAATATTTATCTTTTATTTACTATAACGCTAAAGCAAGTGTAGTTTGTGGTCTTAGGCACAATATAGAGTTATATCTCTTCAATCTAAAGTGCTGGCAAATGTCCATCACATACTGTAGTATTTTAAGTATTAAGGTCAGTAAGTAATTCGTACTGACCTTACTGATACGTCCTAAACCATTATTGCGTCACTTTGTATTATAAGTTTTACTGTCATGACCTGTAGTCAGTGAAGCCATGCCTTGGATGGCGTGCAGGTTATGTAGCTCAGATTCGCGATCAACCTACGTCAGGTAAGAAGAGATGCTAAAGAAGACACTTCAGTTAAAAACAATAACAATGTCTGTTGGTCAAAGACTTGATAAATTTACACTGTACCAGATTACTAAGGTGCGCATGCTTTTCCGATAGAGGTATATTTTTGAATTGTTTATAGGACTTTGGTCACTGCTTTATAATATAGTTTTTGTAAGAGTTGTGTTATGGTTAGCTTTGATTTAATTCCACTCAGAATTTAACACTGCCCTCTAACTACTTGCCGGATTCTACTTTGAAATTATCTATCTTAGAGCTGACAAATTTATCGTAGGTTCGACTTTTACTACTTTAGGTGAGGAAACCGAATCCACGCACATGTGTGCTGCGAAACTCGGGTTTAGGTAGGAAATGATGATGCAGGTCAGGACCTTGCGCACATGTGCGCTTCCAAGGAACAGGTTTGGATGAGAAAGAAAGGCTGCCGAACTGATGGTTCGCGTGAGTATTTATATAATAAAATGTGTTGATTGTTGCACGTTGAAGGGTTATAATCGCTTGTCGTTCGCGTTGTTTATAGTTTATCTTGAATGTTTACATAATATTTTCCAAGTTCAAGTTCAAACTTAGGACATGATGATATTATTTACTTAGTAGTTTATGCATTTTACTAGTTCACAATATCACTTAATGATCGCAGTGCTCAAGACCTTTGTGCACGCTCCGATAAGGATTAAACATGTAAAATAGTAAATATTTTACAAACAAATCAATTTTTAAATAATCTTATATTCTTTCAAGTAGCATATGAAATAGTTGTTCGGTTAGGTTGCTATAACTCGGCGTTTAATCTCCAGGAAGCTTATAGGTAGAGTATTTCATGCTTGAAGCTATATTTTTGAAAAATACAGGTGATATTTCAAATTTTGTAACTTTGATTCACTATCTTAAAAGATAAAATATTGGCCATCGACCGAAAAAATCGAAAGTTTATTCAACAGAGGATATAACAAATATTCCTACTACAAAAACGAATCATTCTCACAGTTTCACGGTTATTGTTATTAGTCAACGAAATGAAGCAATCAACTATTTAGAATTTTGTAGGAAGTACTTAATATTACATATAACCCCGGAAATGTTAGCGCCTCCTCAGTTATTCATCACTCAAGTAGTGGGTAGAAATACAATAGTAAGTTGGTTCAGCAAAATCGTAAAATAAATAAGGTTTAAGGCTGTGTACACGTGGAAGTCATTGAATTGAAACTTTGTATTCCGTGCAAAATCTTTAATAAAAATAAATTGCAGAGCGCTTTCAGCCCTAGGCCATCATCAGTGCTTCTTTGTCAGGAATCAGCACAGTCGAGTCAAACAATCTAATTCTTGGACACCATATAGGTTGAACATTGAAATTAAAATCAAATTAAAAACTACACCACAAATCACACAGAAAGAAGGGGCTGTTATAACCCATAATTAAATTATGAACAGCTACATTCTTTACGACATGTGATGTAGTTTTTAATTTGATTTTAATTTCAATGTTCAACCTATATGGTGTCCAAGAATTATATTGCTTGACTCGACTGTGCTGATTCCTGACAAAGAAGCACTGATGATGGCCTAGGGCCGAAAGCGCTCTGCAACTTATTTTTATTAAAGATTTTGCACGGAATACAAAGTTTCAATTTAAATCGTAAAATGCCTGAATTTGCCAAATTATTATTTTTATACCAGACACGCTTTCCGAAGAAGTTCTACCACCATTTTGGCAAACAAAGGTCTTCATATTTTTGGCCATAAAAGACACGGTGGATGGTGGTCATCGTAAGTCGCAGAAGTGTACATCAAAGATTCTGTGCAAAACAAAATTCACGTTTTTAAAATCTTAGAAGAAAATAAATAATCTGCCGACCCTGCAAGTGTGATCACTGAAGGCACATCTATAAATTGCAGCATCGTACTAGATAATAAATCTTTTGGAGGAGACACCCTACTAACATTAAGTAATTGTTCAAATTATACTTTTAATATTAATATTAATAAAAAACAACATACAAAAACCTATAATCATCATCATCATCATCATTCAGCTCTGTGTGTCCACTGCTAGACATAAGCCTCCTCCATTTCTGCCCATTCCTTCCTGTCTTGAACTCTTTGTATTCAGTTGCGTGCATATCTCTTTAGATCGTCCGTCCAATGTGTAGGGGAAGCCTGTCTTCCCTTGCTTCCTTTATCCGAGCGCGGTCTCCACTCGAGCAACCTTTTCGCCCATCTCCCGTCCATCATTCGTGCCATATGTCCAGTCTACTTCCACTCGAGTCTGCGAATTTGGATAACCACATCTGTGACGCCGGTTCTTCTTCGTAAATCTTCATTTCTTATATGATCCCGCAATGACACATGACACCCCGATCATGGACCTTTCCATCTTGCGCTGTGTTAACATAAGTTTCTTAGCACTTGCTGTGGTTAGCGTTAAGGTTTCAGCTCCATAGGTTATGACCGGCAACACACACTGATCAAACACCTTCCTCTTTAAACATTGTGGCATGCCGCTTTTAAATACTTTCGCAAGCTTTCCATAGGCTGCCCAAGATAGTGTAACTTTTCTTTTCATTTCGCACGTTTGGTTGTCTCTTGATATTTGGATTTGGAAACCTATAATAATTAAGTATAATTATTTTATTTAGCTACCGCCTGCTGATTGGTAAGTAAATCAAACTTTTATATGTCATAGATAGTTCATAGTCAATTTAATCAACATGGCAAATTACCTGAGCGTGCAAGAAAGATTTATATTGAGTACACTCAGTGTATACAAAATAGCCATTTTGTTTATTCTTTTCCGTAGAATTTACAAATGTGATAAAATAAAAATTGATTAAAATAAATTAACTAAGTGATAAAGTAATAAAATTTTAAATTGATAATCCTAGGTTTATTATTTTGTTTTTGTGTTTCTTGTATTTTTTTTACGTTGTGACTGCTAATAAGAAAAAATTTAAATCTAATATGGTATGCTTTTTTGGAACATACTTCGATGCCCATGTGCAAACCAGATAACAATTATTATTCTACCTGTGAAGAGCAGCGAAAAACCTAATTGGTCAATGTCGTAATAATTTTTGCTAATTTATGGTGAAGTTGACACTTCATGAACGAATTAAAATAATCACCTTACTCTATGAAAGGAGAAAATGCGAGGGAAACCCAAAGAAGATACTTGCAAGAATATAGCAGAATAATTATTTACGTCAATTCTATTATAAATCTGAAACGTTTGTTTGAAGAAACGAAATCAGGTGATACTAAATTATTTCAGAATAAACCATAGCTATTCGATACAAGAAGCAGTGAGGGATATTCGTTATGGACCAAGAAGAAGGCGAGTTTATTTTGGGACGATCCAAAGAACCTTAAGATGACATAAATTGAAACCTTTCCGAATTCGACCCGTGCAGCTTTTAACGGCATACCAAAAGGAACGCCGCTTTCAGTTTATTGCTCAACTTCTTATGAGGGAACAAGAAGTAAAGGAAAACTTATTTCAAATATTTGTATGGACTGATGAGGCCACTTCCACAACATAAAGAATGTTTAATGGACATAATTCACGTTTCTGGGCCCAACATAATCCCAGGAAGTTCCAACAAATAAAATTTCAAGGCAGAATATCTGTGAATGTGTGGTGTGGTAACATACAAAATAGAATACTCGGTCGGTAACAGTTGGATATAGCCCCATCATAGAAATTCGTGATTTTTTATATTTCTAGGTATTCCAATGCATTCAAGAAGTAAATCTGAGAGAAAATACATCGGCGGAAACAAGATTTTATGCACATTTTTTATAGTTTTGGTTAATTATTTTAATGGGGCTATATCCAATAATTAGGAAGGGGTAATTATTGGATATAGCCCCATCATAAAAATTCGTAACATTTTACATTTCTAGGCATAGAAATAGGACTCCTAGAAGGCTGATAGAGTGAGAAGTCCCTCACGGAGAAAGGGAGAAAACAATAGGGGTTGGGTGATAATACGCTTGCGCGGGCATGTAAATAAGGACCTATATTTACTTGCTTACATGCAGTTTATATAACAACACCGTTGCCAAACTAGGAGAAATTTACCGTTTTATGAGTATTTTAATTAGATGACTACTGAAAAACGTAGGAAGTAAACCCCGAAACGGAATTTTTTTAAATCTGTTTCATATTATAAATTTACACTAATATTTTCGAAGTATATGTTGCTAAGATTTTTGATTATGTTAATAATTTTTGTGTTACGTTAAAACCTAGTACTTTACATATCTTATACTTGGCAACGTTGCGATATTGCAAGGACGTGGACCCGATCGGACGCCATCATGAATTCTTGTTTTCTTTGCTTTTCGACTTTCGTTGTTCAGTTTTGTAAAGAGTTCTTGTGTTTTTTATTATTGCCGTGTGTTTGATAGTACTATAATTCGTTTTCGGTGTTATTTGTGAAAAATGCCTTCAATTTAATACTCAACATGCCCTTATACAGACAGGCACGCGCAAAAGCTACGAAACTCAGCGTTTCTGTCTTACACATGGATATTTTGTCTCTCTTCCTTCGTGAGTAGATCTGCTTATATACTCTTATATATTAGCCTTCTAGGAGTCCTATTTCTATGTTTCTAGGTATTCTAATCTATTAAAGAAGTAAATTTGAGAGTAAATACATCGGCGGAAACAAGATTTTAGGCTTATTTTTTCTAATTTTGGTTAATTATTATAATGAAGTAATATTCAATAATAATTGAATATAACCCCACCATAGAAAATTAAAGTTTTTTTTTAAACAAATATACATCAGTGCTAGATTCTAGATTGTGCCTGCTTAAACGAATCGAAACTAACCTAAACTAACCAAAACTAACCGAAATAAATTTGCTGCGGACGAGCTTGCTTGCTTCATTTAAGCAAATACTGGCTTAAACGAAATGAAATTAACTATAGCTAACCCAAACTAACCAAAGCTAATCCTAACAAATCCAAACTAACCCAAACTAATGGAAATGATTACGGTCGGGCTTCCGCGTAAAAAACGCGCGCAGGTTTCTACTGGCTTAAACGAAATGCAACTAACCATAGCCAACCCAAACTAACCATGGCTAACCCAAACTAACCAAAGTTAACCCAAACTAATGGAAATGATTACGGTCGGGCTTCCGCGAAAAAAGGCTTTCTTCGCGCAGGCTGATACTAGCTTAAACGATATGCAACTAATCATAGCTAACCAAAACTAACCAAGCTAACCCAAACTAACCAAGCCTTTCTTCGTGCAACCTTCTACTGGCCTAAACGAAACCCAACTAACCATAGCTAACCCAAACTAGCCAAAGTTAACCCAAACTAATGGAAATGATTACGGTCGAGCTCCCGCGAAAAAAGGGTTGCGTTTCGCGCAATCCTTTCTTCGCGCAACCTCGTACTTACTTAAATGAAATGCAACTAATCATAGCTAACCCAAACAAACCCAAGCTAACCAAAGCTAAACCAAACTAACCCAAACTTATCAAAATGAAGCCAATTATTCCGTAAAAACCTTATTAACAAAAACAGGCCTGTTCTTTAATAGAGCTCTGGAAACGTGCGCTTTACATACACGTTGGTCCTATTTGCATCACCATGCGATTAATCCAAATCTCATATTTGCTTAAATATTTTTCTTTTTTAATTGCATTAACAAAAAAGTAGCAATTCGAAATGCAGTAAAAGGTAATATTTGCTTATGTATATAAATAAATTTACTATGTAGTAGACTTTGACCAAAAGGAAACAAATGAAAAATGTATAATTGAATTAAAATTTTCAAAATGTAAGGTGAAAGTTGTCGAAACTGCAGCCTTACAATTAAAGAATTTATTATAATTTCAACTGATTTAAAAAAGCTCATTGACTTTCTTGTCTTACATAAACTTTTTAAACGTCAAATTCAATGTGAAAAATGCAAGGGACCAGCTGAACTTAATATAAATCGTTTGGCTTACCGGTGCAGCAAAACAGAGAGTATCCAGAAGAATAAAAAGAAGTTGAAAACAAAATGCAACTTTCAAAAATCAGCAAGGACGCAAACCCGGTTTGTAAAAAGCAAATTTAACTTATTTGATATAAGTTACATTACAGTTTTGTGGTGCCTTTTGCCATATCCGAGGCATTAAATCATACAAAATGAAGTAAAATGTGGATGCGATACAGTAGTTAATTGGTCCTCTTATTGCCGAGAAGTTTGCATATATTGGGCAAGGGATAATTTTGAAAAACTTGGGGGCCCGAACAAAATAGTTGAAATTGATAAAGCAAAATTTGGAAAAGCGTAAATACAATAGAGGAAGACGTATAGAAGGACAATGGGTATTCGGCGGGTTTGAAAGAGAGAGCAAGAAAGTATTTTTAGTGGCAGTTTCAAAACGAGATAGCGAAACTTTACTTATCGTCATTAAATAGTGGATTAAGCCTGGAACAACAATAATTTCAGACTGCTGGAATTCATATGATTCTCTGAATAATGAAAACTTTAATCATTTAAAAATTAATCATTCGTTAAACTATTTTGATTCAAATAATCCCACGGTTCACACTCAGAACGTTGAAAGAACGTGGGTTACGGAAGAAAGGAAAATCACTTTCTGAGTTTCTGTTCAATCGAGCCCATAAAGGACACATCGTTCATTCATTTTTAAAAATTGCTGCAACCATGTATCCAGGACTGAATTAAAATTTGTTAATTATTTATTTGTTTTTTTAAAGTCACTTGTTGTTTTTTACTTTAATAGAATAAAAATTGTGTAATAAACACTGTTGCAAACAGAAATTACGTGCTTCGTAATGTAAGTAGAATTAAGGTTATTACAATGTATTTTGTTTCAATCAAATCTCATTGTCGTCTCTTTGACTAATATCTTTAACAATATATTAAATGTTACAAAATATGTTTATTTATTTAACATATAAATAAATGTATTTAAGTAGGTAAGATAACATAAATCCAATGATAAGATGTTTAACAAAATATAACAATACAAATATTTTTATATGCCCTGTATATCCTAAATTTCAGTCAGTAGGAAAATAGCTCTGACTTCATATCATTTATTTGCAGAAGTTTTTATGCGTCAACTTTAAATAATAAAGAATGGGAAATAATTATTTTTCTAAAATAACCCGTATAAAGTATCTAAATCACTAATTTATGCTTCCGCCCTTTTAAATGATTTATTTCTCACCTGTAGAGCACCACTCTTCGTAAAAAAAATCAACTGTATATTTTATTTCTATGATGGGGTTATATCCAATTATTACCCCGAGGTAATTATTGGATATAGCACCATTATAATAATAAATCCAAATTATAAAAAATATGCATAAAATCTTGTTTTCGCCGACGTATTTTCTCTCAAATTTACTTCTTTAATGCATTAGAATCCCTAGAAATGTAAAAAATTACGAATTTTTATGAGGGGGCTATATCCAATAATTACCGAACTACCATTGGTAATATACGGAAATATCATTTGGCAACAGGACGGCACAACACCTCATGGAATTCGGGATATGGTGGATTTTTTAAATCTCTGACACCAACCATGGATTGACCGTAATGAATCAATCAGGGCCACCAAACAGCCCAGATATAACAATAATGGACAGTGGACACGTGTTTATGTGGTCATTTAAAAAATGTTGTTTACCGGAGAAGAAACGCAAATATTCAGGAAATTAGAAAGTAAATCATCAACGAAATTCAGACGTTAAACGAGGAAATCATGTAATTGAGCCTAGTTTGGAAATACTGAGGATTGGTTATAGGGTATGTTTTGAAAATAATGGGACACCTTGAACATACGGATTATTAATTAATACATTTATAAAACTTGTATAAACTTTATTTTAAAGTTAGATGTTTTGCTCTGAAGTTGATATTGATCAACAAACTAGGCTTCTATTTAAAATTTTATAACTTTATCACATAGTTCATTTGTTTCTTATCGAATATTTTTTTCGATCACACTAATAAATTATATGGAAAAGAATAAACAAAATGCCTATTTTGGATTTCTTTTTTAAATGCGAGGAAGGTCGAAAATTAGTCCCTGCTCAGTCCTCGTTTTTTTTTTGCTCAAGAACAAAAATATAATGTAAAATATTTGCTTATTAATAATGTATACTTACTTATTATGGAAATTTATAAAAATGTCAAGAAATTTAAAGGTTACAATGATAGACAATCTCACTTACAATATAAAATTTCCGACCTACTTTCCAAATGGTTTTATACTGGAAGAATTCATTGCGGAATTAATTAAGGGCTCTAACTTGGACGTTCGCCAAGCTGCTTTTTTCTAAATTCGAACAATGCTCGTCTTTTTACAGAATTTAATTCGACAAGAAGGCCCTTTTCAAAGATTTAGCTCAAGTCGTTTGAAAACAGGTGACAAATATTTTGCTCCCAGAAGAGAATAATATTATATAAAATGTTTTAGAATTATGCCACATGTATCGAATCATTTTCCGAATATTTTTACCTAAAATTTTAATTAGTACTCACGAGGTGGATCCAATCATAAGAGTTGACTGGAGCTCAAAAACATCCCATAAGCCATAATCGACGTCATACTTAATTAAATCTTACATTCAAATGTAATTTGCTTAAATATTCAAATTATTATCAAATTTAAGCTGCTTTGTAAGCCAAGCCAAGCAAGACAAAAAAGAACTTATTAGTTTTAATAAAAACTGAAGACTGAATATGTTAAAGATAATAATAATCTGCAAAATGCATAAACTCCGGACTTTAATTATTATTATCATTAGCATATTATGTCTTCAGTTTTTTATTAAAACTAAAGAGTTCTACCTTTTTGTCTAAGCTTGGCTTACAAATCAGCTTAAATTCTGATAATAACATAAAGATTTAAGCAAACTACATTTGAATGGTAGATTTAATTAAGTATACAGCTCTTCGCCCAGTCAGGAGAGGAAAATGTTAGTAGATTCATCAAGTCCCTTGCTTATATTACAATCTCAGTCATACTAAAACTAAAATCCCAGCACGAAAAGACAGAAAATGATTTGTTTTGTTTGTTTAAAGCAGTGTTGTACACAGCATAAATCGATTTCAACAAATACATACACATGTTATACCATCCAATCCAATACCAAAAATAAACTGTACACATTCTGCCAATAACAATATAATAAGTTTCATTTTACTGACCTGTAACAACACCTTACATTAAAACAGAGTTTTTATCCATAATACCGAAATATAATATTTGCACTCGACGCGCGTTTCGCTAACCATGTTAGCATCATCAGGAGATTCTCTGTTTTAGTGCATGTTGCCGAAGGTTCCAAACCCCAATGTAGCACCTTACATCATAAAAGAAAAACCATTCACTGCGCCGGTTTCAGATTTTCTGTCCCCGCTCTCGAACGATACGATTGAGGATCTACTAGAAAAAACCTCGCAAAACCCGACTTCAAATTATGATTTGTTTTTCTTTTCTTCTTCGTTACATAAGAACTTGTTCTAGACAGCGATCACGTTTTTTGCAAACCTTGCTCAAAAGTTGTTTTTCTTTTGCTCGGAGAAAGTCCAAATAGACCAATACATTAAGATGCTGTCTCACTTTGCTAAGGTTAACAAGATGAAGTCTGGTCTCATTCAGTCAACTTTGGAGCAGTCTTTTGAACTTTTAAATAACGAAAACGAATTTAAGAAAGATCTGTGTAAAATGTTTTTTGTGTAAAATGTTTTTGGCTTTAAACAAGCTGACCAACCCCCAAGCAAAGGCTTTTCTGTAAAATTAATGTAACGAGCAGATTTTATAGGCGACGTAACTCTGGAATGGGCGAGGACGTGTTATTTAATTATGATGACTGTACTGGTTGAGGTTTAGGATTTAAGGTGGACATATTAGTGGCTGTTATAATATTGGCGAAATAAAACGGGTTAGTAAAAAATGTGCTCAAGCGGTAGTAGAGCATGCTTGCAGCGAAAGGGCGAACTCCGCTTGCAGTTCGGGCTGTATGGGGTCAAGGACAAGGGCAGGCGGCGACATTATTGACCCTTTCGATCCTGACAGCCAGGATTGTAACGTAGTCAGGTGGTTGAACAAAACTGATCGATTGGGCGGAATTCATAAATGGTCGAACTGTGAGAGAGCGTATTTTATGCAGGCGAAATTGCTGCTTAAAAGGCTCGATAAATATGGACTAGTGATAAGAAGTTACGTCCACAATACAATATGTTTAGGTTGAAGGAAATCTCAGCTTACTTGGACAATATTTATTAAATATTCGAATCAAAACGCCAACGTTTCGACACTGATCAGTGTCATCCTCAGGACGTTGCTCATAAGCTGTCGCAAAGCAGGTATTTTTCCAGATGATCTTCAACAAAAATTCAGCGCTACTTTTTCCGCGCTAACGAATTTTCAACATCCATATGTTAATAAGATTAAAAGAACAATTGACATTTTTAATAAGAAAATATTAAACTTCGAGATTAAAATTATTGTTTATCAGATTGATAAATTAGAAAAAATGGTCGGTACTTATAAAAACCAAGCACAAACATTCTTGGCTGTGGATGTTTTAAATAGATATGAGTCTACAATTTACACTCGTTATAACAGAATATTTGTCGATTCAAAGAATAAGCATATTTTAAAGCTTAATAAACTCAAACACCGCAATATTGATACCTGTATAGATTTTGAACATAATGTGAATCATGACAATTGGTTAATTAATACGACTGAGTTTGAAATTCCTCATAATGTTGAAAGTATATTAAGGTTAGGACCCAAGTTCGCTGTAAGCCATTTATATAATGAATTACCTATGTTACATTTTTTGGCCGATATAGAATATTGTATACAGGATAATGTCGAGGTCGTTGATGCGAATACAATTAGGTCGTCTTGTGCAAATATAATTACAAATTTTATACAAAAAAGCAAACACAGTAAAAAACTAGATATACACCAAAAGAATTATATCGAAACAAAGAAGTTTTTAAAGAATCATGAAAATTTATTAGTGTTACCTTCTGATAAAGGAAATAACACGGCAATTATTACTAAAACGGAATATAAAGAAAAAATGCAACAACTATTGACTGATGACAGGACTTATACTAAACTCTCAAAAGATCCCACCAACAAGTATCAAACAGAAAATAATAAAATCGTAAACTATTTAAAGACGAAAATGTATATTGATGAGGAAAAAGCTAAAAGACTTAAATCATATAATTGCGTAAGTCCGAAAATATATGGACTTCCTAAACTTCATAAACCTAATAGACCATTTCGGCCTATCGTATCATGCATCAACAGCCCTGGCTATAAAATTTCTAGATTCGTGCATGACATTTTAAATAAATTAACACCAACATTTCAATATAATGTAAAGAGTTCGTACGAAGTTGTGAATCGTCTGAGGGATGTTACTCTCCCTGACGATTATGTACTTGTTTCATTTGATGTGAAATCCCTGTTCACCAACATTCCACAAGACCTAGTAACTAATGTGATTGATTCTCATTGGCACGAGATATCTAAGCATACAAATGTTGAGAACTCTGATTTTCACGATTTGATAAGGTTTGTTTTCCGATGTAGTTATTTTTCCTTTGATGATCAATTTTATCAACAAGAGTTTGGAACTCCCATGGGAGCACCAATTAGTCCTATACTCGCCAATCTAGTAATGGATTATGTTACACGTACATTGTTAGAGCAACTAGACTTTTTTATCCCATTCTTCTTTTTGTACGTGGATGACTCCATTACAGCGGTTCCAGGCAATAAAGTGAATCATGTTTTAACTAAATTAAATAACATTAATATAAGCTTGGATTTTACAGTAGAAGTAGAGGTTGAAAATAAATTACCTTTTCTGGATTTATTGGTTATTAACTCAAATCAAAAAATAGTATTCAATTTGTATACAAAGCCCACTAGCTCAAACACAATTCTCAATTATCATACATGTCATCCCTTACATCAAAAAATAAATATTATTAAACAGTTCCGAGATAAAATTTTCAAACTGAGCAATAAAGATTTTTGGAAGGCTAACTTAAATAATCTCCACCATACTTTGAAGGCTAATAATTATCCAAGGGGTTTAATTAATCGCATTTTAAATCAACGCCCACCAAATCTAATAATAGGACCGGTTGTGGATATTAACATATTAACTAATACTAAATATTATAAAATTCCCTACATACCCAATCTGTCTGAAGCCATATCAAAAAAACTAAAAACCCCAAATAGTCATATTGCTATGTATAATACTAAAACAGTAAACAATCTATTTGCTAAAACTAAAGACCGTACTAAAAATGAATTGAAGAGTGGGGTCATCTATAAAATACCCTGTGGTGGTTGTCACTACAGTTATATTGGACAAACGAAACAATATCTAAAGAAAAGGACCTCGGAACATAAACGCGATTGTAATGTTACCAACCTGGATAATCCCAGGACTGGATTGGCTAAACATCATTTTCAAGAAGGGCATAAGTTTAACTTCAATGCAATTAAAGTGGTGGACTCAGAGACAAATTTTAAAAAGAGAACTTTTTTAGAAATGTGCCATATTCACAATACCAAATACAATGTGAACTTAAATACAGATACACAAAATCCTAACATCATTTACCATAACATAATTAGTAATTTTCAATATGCTGGATAGTGTGATTTTGGTGAATGGGTGGGGATACAATTTAGATCTGTACTCCTAATGTACGACGCTGCGATTTAGTAAGTACCGAAACCGCATTGTGACGGCATGAGATTCATTCTTAATGATCGCTCGTCTTAATTGTGACTCGTAGTAATCTAGGTACGTTTTGTTTAGTTTTCTCTATTTGTGTGTTCTTACGTCCCATTTACATCGTTCAGTTAGTTTTTATAAAATTTTATAATACTTCAGATTGTTCAACTTCCTATCAGTGTAATTGCGTAATTGTTTGTAAATTTTTCAACTTTATCCTGTTAGACAGATAGTTATTTTAAATTCTAGTTGTATAGAAAATTGCGTTCATATATGTATTCTAATGATTGTCCTTTGATTTTTAGCCCTGAGGATGACACTGATCAGTGTCGAAACGTTGGCGTTTGGATTCGAATATTTAATAAATATTGTCCAAGTAAGCTGAGATTTCCTTCAACCTAAACATCGATAAATATGACCTCTCATGGGAAGACTGGAAGGTGGCTCTAACGTAGTTTTTTTATCGCGTAGAAGGAGAAAGGCAAATTGACGGAAACAAATAGATAGTTCTTCTACTTAGACCCTTCGGCGAGAAGAGAAGCTTTCTGTGTGAGTGCAGTCTTAGAGATTCAACCTTTAATATTGTGATTTAATTCCACCCATTCTTTGGGGAAATATTGTGGTATATCTTTGGGTTTTGACACGACCGATTTATTGGGATTTAAATACTGCAGCACTATTTTTCCCTATTGCTTGTGAAGCACGCGGACTACGCCATGACCCTAATGGTTTTTTCACTTATTTCTAGAGGCTCTCAAGTTCGTTGAATAAGACCGAGACCGTCGAATCTCCCGTACCCTCAAACACTAATAAGGTAATTATTGCTACAGTTTTTTTTGCCTAAATTAACGATTTAATTGCTTTATCTGTGTTAACCTTTTTTGTGCCTTGTCCACCACTTGCTTTGCGTCTCATGCGTTATCTTATCTACTCCATTTTATCAAACCTGGATTTTTATTTTAACTTGAGTTTTGATTATATGGGGAAGTGTATATTTTCTTTTAAGGGTGACTCCTACCTATCTTTGTTATATTTAAGTTATCTGTACCTCAGTATTTCTTTTATTTGCTGATTGTCATTGAAAATGCATTGATAATTTTGGCGGGAATCTGTTTTATAAAGAGAATATATTTATGCAAGAGGGGGGCTATAGTTTGGGTTAGTAAGTAAGGGGGCTTTGTCTGATACATATCGGGTTATTTCAAGGTTCAAATACAGGGCCACAACTTCAAATACAGGGCCACAAGTTTTTCTACCAGGCTACAACTTTTACCACCAGGCTACCACTTTTACTAGCAGGCTACAACTTTCAAATACGTGGCTACAAGTCCTGTCTCCGGGCCCATTTTATTGGCGAGTCATCTGCTAGTTTCACCCTCAGGGTCAGCGCCCTAGCATTACCAACGGGTGCCCGGCACCTCCACCAGATTTCGACGGATCTAAGTGGTATCGTACAGAAGCTTAAGTATATTTACTTATGTAATATTATTAATCGCTCTGAATTTTTTCCCTTTTTAATATAAATCAAGCATTCCTTTCATTCATTTATCGAGTAACATAACCGCTCTGAATTTCTTTATTTTCTTTATAATATAAATCAATCATTGACAATCGAACTTTAAGACAGTTTCGACAATTTTATTGTTTTCATTCATTTATTGGGTCCATTGATTTAATTATTGTGGCCATTTAATTTTATCTATTATTATTGTTACCTGTATAATTGGTGCAGCAACCCGCGCACGCATACATATATGTAATTAGCTTAGGTAACAACAAAGTGGTCACTTCGGTTTGTAGTGTTTAGTGCATTTAGTTGTAAGGCATACAGTACCGAGTATTAACAACATAATTGGTCCATATTGTACCATATATTAGTTAAATTTAATAATCATTTGACATACTTTTGTCTTTTACTTGTCATTTTACTCCAGATAAATTGTTGCCGTGTTTAAAAAAAAGAACTTAGTAGCAAATATGTTGTTCCTTAAATTTTAGACTATGTTTTCTTGTTAAGTTAAGCTTGAGTTCCTTTAATTCAATAAGCCAGCCTAGCCACCCTGCATAACACCAGCGGAGCTTTTTTAGTTTAGTTGGACAAAAGTGGTGGCGCTCTAACGACCCCAATACCGAGGCAGGGCATTTGTAACACGACTCTCCGGGGCTAGGTTTGTATTTTTTTTTTAATTAAAATCGTTACTTTTTACTTTAATAGGAAAAAACGTGTTGCAGAGGGTATTAATTATTGCAGGATAGATGAGGGCGAGACAACACTGCAAGGCGAGGGGCGCGCGGCGGCAAAAGGAGTCATTAAGTTATGTAACATAGATAAATATATATTATGTAATTATCATGACTGTACTGGTTGAGGTTTAAGGTGAAAATATTAGTGGCTGTAATAATATTAGCGAAATAAAACGTCAAAACGTGTTAGTTAAAATATGCAAAATTTAATGCTCCAGATGAGTCAACATTAAGAAAAAACATCGTTGAAAGAGTATTTGGTATCGTGCTAGATGAAAAAGAAAGAAATTGGAGGTAGTTATATGTATATTGTGGTCGACGAAACGACTGACTCGTGTGCTCGTTACATAGCTAATGATCGGAAAACTCACAGAAGAAGAACCGGGAAAAGCTTACCTCATAGCGGTAAAATAACACCAAAAAATAAACAACCTTACAGTTACCCGTTTTATTCAAGAAACGTGAACACATTTCTTTTCGCCGAATTCAGTTCTTATAGGTAACATTCTTGTCCTGTTGTGCGATGCTGAAAATATTTAATGAAAATTTAATTCCTAGCTCATGGATTAAATACGGTTGCGGAAATTATTTGAGCTTCCTTCTTGGTCAATGATTTCATAGCAAATGTAAAAAAAAAACATTAATAAAAGCCCCAGTAAGAGGGCGTAACCAAATGGGTTACCTGGATTCGTGCGGCAGTATTTTATGCAGATAATTTCCAAAAACTGAACGACTTAATTTCACAGTGCATCCAAAAGTGTAAAGAAATATTTCGAAATATTAAAGTGGAACAACAG
>JAEQML010059759.1:0-28156 GCA_016904865.1 Pissodes strobi | reverse complement strand
CTCGTAAGAGGCTATTATAGCACTTTCTAAGTGTATAGAGGCTACATTAAGTTCCTCGGTAGTTAAAGCGGATAGTAATTTGCGGATCTAATCTAACTTGATGATGTATCTTAAAACGACTTGCGCTTTCCATCTTGATTTTATATGTTCTGAATTGAAGTTAAAATTCAGTAATAAGGAATAATAACTAATTATTCCACCTATCCCGACCCCAGGTTTAAAATTTTTTCATTTAAGTTTTTCAGTGGCTTGTTTATTCTGTGTTTTTGGACTGCCCTATAAAACTAGCTTGCCGAAATAACGTATTTCAGCATGAGTGCACCGAGAATATTCCTTACCCTCTGTTATTTTCGCGATGTATAGTGCGACCGGGTTGAGAACAATAGAGAAGCCTCGCTTCGTCTGGAACATTCCCGATATATTTTGGACTAGATATAAAGAGCGCGTAAAGCGCGTGTTGCAGTTAGTTAATCATTAAGCGCTGGATTGTAGCGATCTATTAGTTGTAAAGTTATAAGAGTAGTAAAAGTTGTGCTTTTGTCAGAACTCAAGGGAAAATCGTAACAATACGAATACGGTAATTTGTGTAATGGAACCATACAAAAATTCCCCTAAAATTATTGTAGACGGAGAAGTCATAAAGGATAAAATCTTGCTGTTTACAATGTTCTGGAGCTGGTTAAATAACTTTGCATTTGCGGTTCGCGACTTTGCTGAGGCTATTTTCTTTAAATACGTATATATACATACACCCTCTTGCGTTTTTCACTGAATTCACGTGGAACAATAAAGAAAAAAACTAATATATTAAATAAACTCACTGTTTCTTCCATGACATCATTTAATCTACAAATTTGCTCATACGATAGCACGGCCAGTCTAGCTTGGGTATCTTCGTCGAAACAATTTTCTTTAATTTGAGGGGTGCCCCCAAATTTCAGTTGACCTCCCAGTTCTTCATCGTCTGTGTCCCGGCCAATGTCACACTGCAACAATAAAAAAAAAATATTTCAAGCAATCAATCAATACAGCTTTATTATCAGAACTAATTGTTCTCATTGATGAAGAAACTTACTTTCCAAAAAATGGCAATACTTTTAAAATGGATAAAAATATCAAATTCACGACTATTAAATTATTGTGCATAAGCGCATCAGAGCATATCTCTTAAATCACGGTTAGAAAACTTATTAAAAGTAATTTAGGTATGTACTTTTTTGAAGTCAAAAAGTAACAAAAGTAGTTTATAAATGAATTAATACGTGTTCCATGGTCAGAGCCTGCTCCCTACGCGCGACGCCATCTTAGATTTAAATATCAGGCCTTCTACTTCAGAGGGTGTTGGCCTAGGCATAATTATTTATATCAACCCAATATTGACAGAAGAGATGAATAACAATAACAATTCTCATCGCCACGTATTGTGTTGAATGAACATTTTTCGGCCATTGATTAGATGTGCAACGAAATATTCAAAGATGAATTTCTGGCAAACGGCTTGAGAAATCGATATTGACCAAGAGTACGTTTTTACGCAGAAATCATGACTCTTTTCTAGTGTGGCGTCAAAACAGTCTTAGCTTTACAGGGTAAAAAATATACAAATTTTAATTTATCATTAAGTATTTAGGGTATTAGAAAAACACTCGGTATTTCATAAATTAGGTCATGACAGCAACCCGAATATTTCGAGGTCTAGACGAACGTTATTTACATTACTACACGTAATATTATTGTTTAACAGTGATGAACGAGATATTCGTCGCAGGTGACAAGGCCGAGATAACCTTGCTGAATTAATATTGTTATTGTAACATTATATTTATACTACGAACCTACACCAACCTAGGAGGACACGGAGTGTATTATAAGGGTATACATTATGTCGCGTTACTCTCTTGTATATTTCTTGCTATAATTAATACATAACTCTCTAGTGACCTGGAGATTTATTCAATACATAAACGGAGTTCTACAAGTATATAACAAGGGCTTTAGGGCCTAAGTTCAAACTAATAACGAATTTGAACAAAACGCTAGTACATTAATTTTGAATTTGATATCGAAAAGCAAGTTTCAATTTCAACGCTCTGTATCTTTTTAACGTCCAGCATTTGCCACCACATTTATTGAACAAATCTTTGCATTTTTATCTCTAGTATCGCACCTGTTGCTCTATGGTGGATAAATTATGAGACACCCTGTATAACCTAACTGTAATTAGTATTTTCTATACGTCGTATCTAAATCGACTATAACACTTAAAAAATCATATTTTCCTTTCTCGAAGCGAAGTATAATTGAATATTTGTATTTATTTTTACTTTATTGTAAATAATTAAATTTTTAACTAGTGTTGTGGATGTGTATGGATAGTACCGGTTCAGAGATAAACAAAATATAGCACATGTTCTTTAAGACACCCTGTATATTTAAAATCAGAGAAAAAGATATCTTTTAAAATAGGAGATAAATGTGCAGGAATACTTTTGTAATAAGCGATTCAGAAGAAAAAACGTGAAACTTTTGTATTTGCCATGTTTCCCTCTCTTTCAAAATACATAGCATGTAGGTGGAGTGCACAATAAATAGGACAGTCCTGTATATGCATTTCCATGCAATTGGCTTTGAAAGTAATAGTTCTCTCTTAAGCAAAACATCTATTTTGCTTTCATTTTTACTATGTTTCATTTTTAAATATATTGCAATTAAAGAAATAAGCACAATCTTTTTTCCTAATTCAGATTATTTTCTTAAAACTTTGATACCCCCATAGTTGAACGTCGTAGCTAACCTTTCATAACCTATGGGCATCCGAGCTGTTATTCAAGAATACTTGCGTCGACTATTTTTATAAATCACAATTCTCTCTATTGGTACAGTTTTTGGGACATCCTGTATGATGTGTGTATTTTTTTTTTATGGCAGTGGCACACACACTAAAGGTAGATCCTATGGCGCTCGACGAGCGGTGTGTGTGCGAAGATGTTGATTGACACGGTTCTTGAATATTTGCAGGTTGTAATTAGTGGGAAACAGATGTCCTGGAAGTGAGTACCACAGTGATGCAGTGCGCCAGACAAAGGAGTTCTGGTAAAGCGATGTTCTAGGTGTTTCTAGTTGTACGACGAACTGGTGCGCTCCTGCCGTCTGTCGGGACTGCCTGACAGGAGTTGCCAGGGGCGGGATTATGTGGGCCAAATCCTGGGAACATCTGCCGTGAAAGTATCTGTAAAACAGAGACATCTCGGCCACATGTCTGCGATGTTCCAGACTGTCCAGATTCCGGGTCAACTCCGGATCGCCGTCGAGACGCACAGCCCTCTTCTGAATGGAATCCAGCAGCTTTAGGGTATGCTTTGGTGCGGCACCCCAGATATGTGAGCAATATTCTAAGCACGGTCTTATTTGCGCTTTGTACAGCAAGAGCAACTGCTGCGGTGTATAGAGTTTTTTTGTTGCGAAATAGCGCACCAAGCTTCTGGGAGGCTGATTTTGCGATGTTAGCAACATGGTCATGCCATGACATATTGCTGTTGACCGAGACACCCAGCAGCCCGATTGACGAGGATGAAGGAATGGTCGATCCTGCCATAATGATGTCAGGGCCCGCTGTATTGGCCCTCTTAGTAAACGTTGCTGCTTGGGTCTTTGCTGCATTGAACTGGACCAAATTTCGGTCTCCCCAAGTTTGAACTTTCTCCAGGTCTTGATTAATTGCTGTAATCTGCTCCTGTCTGCGGTGATGAGTCTCAGTCGCTGGTAAGGGTTTTTCTGTCATCTGCAAAACTGTAAACAGGATTATTCGTTTCGATCAGCAGGTCATTAATATAGATGAGGAACAGAGTTGGTGAAAGTATTGCGCCCTGAGGCACGCCCGCGTTGATGGTGAATGTGTCCGAGATGTGTCCATCGACCGCAACATGTAGGGATCGGTTCTTAAGGAAACTGGCCAACCAGCTGCAGAGAGAGGCGGGCAGTCCCAAGGACGGCAGTTTGTTGAGCAGTCCGTCATGCCAAACTCTGTCGAATGCCTTTGAAATATCCAACGCAATCGCTCGAGACTCTCCGTAGTTTTCAATTGCCCTACTCCATATATGAGTGACATAGGCCAATATATCTCCTGTCGATCTCTCTTTGCGAAAGCCGTATTGATTATCGCTGATTATTCTGTTGCTCTCGAGGTACTTGAGTAGTTGCTGGTTGACTACACGTTCCACGACTTTGGAGATTATTGGAAGCAAGGCAATCGGGCGATAGTTTGAGGGCGTGGTTTTCTTGCCTTTTTTTGGAACAGGTTGCACTCGAGCGACTTTCCAAGAGGATGGGTAAATCCCTTTTCTGTAAGAAAGAGAAAAAAGCCTGGAAAAAACAGGTGTTAGTTCGTTGGCGCAGTTCTTTAGCACGATGGCAGGTATTCCGTCCGGTCCTGATGCCTTTTGCGTATCTAGTTCTTTAAGGATTTTGCGAATATCACGATGAGAAAACTTGACTTCTGCCATGGTGGTGTTGATGTTCGGTATAGTGGGGAGAGTCTTGCTTTGGGGCACGTCTAAGGTAGAGTGCGATGAAAACATTTTGGCGAGCATGTTTGCTTTTTCTTTGGCTGTAGTCGCCGTGATGCCACGTTCGTCCGTCAAAGGTGGGAGAGACGTTTTTGTAAAGTTGTTACTTACTGCATTTGCTACCGACCAGAAATTCCTGGAGCCACTGGGGCATTGCAAAAGTTTACTCCTGATCCTTTGATGGTGTTTGTCCTTAGTTTCGTCGATCACACGCTTGCACTCGTTTCTCGCTTCGATAAAATAATTGCGATTTTCAGCGGTCTGATTTTGCTGCCAGTACTTATAGGCTTGCTGTTTCCTTCCTACAGCTCTTTCGCATCTTTTGTCGAACCAGGGCCTTCCTTTTGATGGTAACTTGATGGAATTTGGGATGTATGCTTCCATTCCTGAGGAGATTACTTGTATGATCTCTTCGCAGCAATCTGACGGGTCGTCAGTGGCAAAGCAGACGTCGAGCCAAGGAAAATCTAGGTAAAACTGCCTCAGATCGTCCCAGTTTGCAGAATTGTAATGCCAGATTTTGCGAGGCAATGGTGGATCCTTCTGTATGAGTGGCAATTCACAAACCGTTGTAATAAGTTTGTGGTCGGAGGTACCTAATGGCGGACCAACTGTAACCTTGTACTGGTCAGGATTGGTGGTCAGAAAAAGATCCAGGAGGGCGGCGAATTCGCCCTTCTCTGAGATTCGAGTTGGTTCGTCTACAAGTTGAGTAAGCCCGCAGCTGATGGCAAATGCTTCAGCCTCTCTACCTTCGTTGTCGGTCTTGTTGTGATGTTTGAGCCAGTTGGTGTTGTGGGCATTGAAGTCTCCCAGAACGATTATTTCTGAACTGGGGTGATCGACCTGTATTGAGTCAAAGGTGGTAGCTAGTGTTGAGAAAAAGCTTTGGTAGGCTCTATCGCTCGGAGGGCGATAGAGACAACATATAAACTTGGTTAATCCCTTGGCGGTGAACTTGAGCCACATGACGTCAAGGTTGTTCGGTTCGAGTGTTTCCTCGCGGTGACATGAAAGGCCGCTTCGGACAAAAAGGCATATTCCGAACTTATATCTAAATCGGGTATGTAAGTCGTAACCAGGATAGAGGTAGTTCACTGTTGTTGTAGAACATACTTGTGTTTCTGTAAGGGCTAATATGTGTGGTCTATTTGCTTGTAGATGTTGGTGTACCGAATTTATGTTTGTATTTAGGCCTCTTATGTTGCAGAAATCTATTCTAAATTGGTTCGGTATCTTTGCTGTCTGTGAAATGCGGAATGAAGGGCTCCCAGGGCCACCCAGCGCCCGGAGATCCGAATGGCCGGGGAGTTTACCTCCGGAATATTTTGATCCTGGAAGCACCATCATGTCCATATATTCCTACTGTGAAACCCGGGATCACCAGCGCGGAAGCGGAACGTGATTTGGGAAAACCACTTAGCGCTCCCCAATTCTGGTGGGGTGGTCTTTCACCGGACGATGCGAGTAGGCTTATGCATCTACCACCTAGGGCCGCTTCCACTCGAAGCATCGGCCTCAGACTCATTCCTTTGGCGGTCCCTAGTCTGACAGGGGTAAAAATGGGGTTTGTTGGATCACTCTCCAGTGATCAGCTCCAGACTTTGTACTTTGGTGTTCTCCAGCCTGGAGGAGGACGATGGGATTTGATGGGCCACATCCCGTGGCAACTCGGAATGGTGGGGGCGTCACTCCCCGTAATCAAACTGCTCTCACCAGTTTGACGTTCCTGCCAGCCAATACAATGCAGCCCCTCTTATCACAAACTGTCATTGATCGGCCCCAGACTTTGTATGTAAAGTAACGTCTTTTTCAAATATATACACGTTCTATCAAATTATCCACTATTTTGCGATTCTCACCAATTTTAACAGAGTTTGAAAACTCGTCGAGAGGAATGTCCCCAGAAAATTTCATCAGAATTGATTAATTTTTTCGACAGTTATCGTGTATCAAAGCAAAATTTTAAAAAATCGCAAATTAACGTAATAATTCGGAAATGGAAAATCGGGTCACCACAAACAAATGATCGTCTGCTGCCCACAAATGTTGCCTAAAAACGTACCAAATCAATTTTTTTTTTAAATATCTACAGATTACTTGACGTTCCTAACGCTAATCTTACGTCTGACGCGTTAAATTTTACTGTTCAGTCTTATTCTTAGCAACTGTAACGTAATGCTTTATAATAACTACGCTTTGGGAGGGTCGGTCAAGTTTGCCCCCCGTATTAAACAAATTTCAAAAATAAATGAAGCATAATTTTGCACACATTTTGCACAATTTTGCACACCGCAAATTAAATTTTGCACACCACCCAAGGAAAACTAGAGCTGTTTTTTATACGGGGGGCAAACTTGACCGTTCCCCCGTATGTTCCAAATTTTAAAAATTTTGATGCCACTCGATTCGGCAAATTTTGCACAATTTTGCCACCTATTTTAAAATTTTGCACACTTTTATGGGGAAAGTTATGAGGTGTTAAAAATTTGAATTTTCCCCCCCGTTTGTCAAAATGTGGAAACATTTTGATGCTGCTAGGTTCTACTAATTTTGCACACCTATTTTCAATTTTTGCACACTTTTGTGGGGAAAGTTATGAGGTGTTAAAGATTTGCATTTTCCCCCTCGTTTCTCAAAAAGTTTAAAAATTTTGATGCTGGTAGGTTCAACTAATTTTGCACAATTTTGCACACCAATTTTCAAATTTTGCTCACTTTTCTGGGGAAAGTTATGAGGTATTAAATATTTGCATTTTCCCCCCCCGTTTGTCAAAATGTTGCAATCTTTTAATGCTGCTAACAATTTACAACACCTCATAGCTTTCCCCAGAAAAGTGTGCAAAATTTGAAAATTGATGTGCAAAATTGTGCAAAATTAGTTGAACCAGCATTAAAAGATTTCAACATTTTGACAAACGGGAGGGAAAATGCAAATTTTTAACACCTCATAACTTTCCCCAGAAAAGTGTGCAAAATTTGAAAATAGGTGTGCAAAATTATGCAAAATTAGTTGAACCTAGCAGCATTAAAAGATTTCAACATTTTGACAAACGGGGGGGAAAATGCAAATATTTAACACCTCATAACTCTCCCCAGAAAAGTGTGCAAAATTTTAAAATTGGTGTGCAAAATTGTGCAAAATTAGTTAAACCTACCAGCATCAAAATTTTGAAACTATTTGACAAACGGGGGGGAAAATGCAAATCTTTAACACCTCATAACTTTCCCCATAAAAGTGTGCAAAAATTGAAAATAGGTGTGCAAAATTAGTAGAACCTAGCATCATCAAAATTTTACCACATTTTGAGTTTGACAAACGGGGGGGGGGAATTCAAAATTTTAACACCTCATAACTTTCCCCAGAAAAGTGTGCAAAATTTTAAAATATGTTTGCAAAATTGTACAAAATTTGCCGAATCGAGTGGCATCAAAATTTTTCAATTTTGAAACAGACGGGGGGGAACGGTCAAGTTTGCCCCCCGTATAAAAAAACAGCTCTAGTTTTCCTTGTGTTTTATTTGCGGTGTGCAAAATTATGCTTCATTTATTTTTGAAATTTGTTTAATACGGGGGGCAAACCTGACCGACTCGCTTTGGGAACTGATTGCAGTTCATGTAAAATAATTTGTATGTTTTACTTTCCTTGCATCCATATGCGACATGGCAGAAAATTTTAAGTGCTGCAAGAACAAAACAAATAATAGCTGAGTGTGCATCGTATGCAGTAATGTGTTTCATCCAAGCTGCTGGAAAAGAACGGAGCATTATAAAATTTGGAACAATTTAATATGCTCTTCAGACTCTTGCAGAGAGTTAGCTTCAAGAACAAGTGAAGAAGAATACCAAGTTAAATCCTTATTATGTCTTGTTCAAGACTTATGAACAGAACTACATCAGAAAAATAACTACCTTGCGCGCTTAAAGCGAAACTCAGTGATTTTTAAAGAGAATGCATCGGAAATGGAGCCTAGACACATGAAAGACATAGAAGCAAATCAATCTCGGATATCGGAACTGGAACTGCAAGTAAAACAGAGGGCTGCTATAATCAATGGCTATGAAAAGAAAACCTCTACAGACCATGAGACTCAAACAGTGATAGCGCGGCAAGCCATTTCGACTCAAACCAATAATTCAAACGCCACCCAAAGCACGCAGACAAGATGCATTGCTGTACTTTCTTCAGATACTCAAACCATCTCGGAACTGTGCAAGGAAGCTGTGGTGCAAACGGACGTCACTGCTTCTTTCAGTTTAACACCAGAAAAAGATGCGCCAAGATCCATTAAGAACCGTTGCAGTTTTGGAGGTAATCACAGGAATATAGCAGTTCAAACGAGTGTTACGTGCTTAAATAACGGCAGTAGGAAAACTTCGGAAAATTCAACTCATAGATCTGCAATTCCTCCTGCAGAGCCAAATAAAATATCTCTTCACCAAGAAATGGAAGATTTACGTTTTCAGAACAATAAGCAGTCTGAATCTCATTCAGATAAAACCCGACAGCTTGTAAGGGCTGCTGTAAGAAATGTACCGAACCTTATAAAACAGACTTATTTTAAATTGCCTACTGATATCAACTGTCAATATTTAACTGAATCAATCTTGTTGGAAAAAATGGTAATTGAAGGTCAAAGATTATGCAAACACTTCTCCAAAAACGACCATGTATTGATTTTTATTGACCCTCGTAGTGCTGTGGAGAATAAAGTGTGGGGACTAAACCCTCTGGGTAAAATTTTGGATGTGTTTTCACATACCAACCTAATAATTATTGGTGCCCCGCAAATTGCACTGCCGATCAGGCAAAGGCAAGATGTGTACGAGTACAACATTCTAATAAAAAAATTCGTACATGCCTCTAGTAACAAAACCATATTTATTCCTATGGATCTTTTTTTGGAGGAAAGCAAGTTATCTTCGAATCGTGTTTCCCACATGTACAATGCTAAACAAACACTGGTTGCTTTTGTAACTCGGAAGCATCTAATGGGTAAACCGAAACTACCAAGCACTGATACCTCGTTTGATGAAAGATTGGAAAGGCTTCTTGGAGGGGTGGACCACTGGCATCCTAGAATCACAACCTTTACCAGGGGCTATCCATGGCTTTTCTCGATGTTAACATGAATGAAGATTTATCACCGGTAAATCAAGATTTAACACAAATAAATGAGGATGTATCACCAATAAATAGCCAACAAAATTTTCGCCTGGACAAAGCTACCGGTAGAGAAAATTTCTCCTAATTTTATTGGTTTGTGTTATAAAAATATTCAATGTTTAGGCAATGAGATTTTAGATTTAGATATAATATTCACCGATAGTAATAAGTGTGACTTTCTATTACTAACTGAACCCTGGCAAAAGTCAGAACGGATAGGACAGCTTAAATTGAGAAACTTCTCTCTCCTACATTCTTTCTGTCGGACAAAATATAGCCATGGGGGAGTAGTCATTTATAAAAGTGATTATTGTAAATATCGTTGTAGTATCCTGAATATATCTAATTGCTGTGTCGAAGGGACTCTAGAATGAGCGGGATTTAAAATTGTTGGTTATAATGTGATAATAATTGTGTTGTATCGTCCTCCAAAGGGTAATTTTAAATACTTTTCATCCCTTTTGTCAGACCTTTTAACGTACATACAACAAGCCTCTCACTTTTTTATAGTTGGTGGTGATTTTAACATAGATTTTTTGGTGCCTAGTTTCAATCTATGTGTTTTGTGTGATCTTGTAGCGTCTTTTAACATTGGACATATTATTAGGACACCAACAAGAATTACTTCGTGCTCTAGTACTTGCATTGATAATGTGCTGACTAAAACCAGTGCGTTTCATTGTGCTACGGTTGTGGACCTGCATTTGTCTGATCACTATTCCCAAATTGTTTCAGTAAACTTGCCATTCAAGAAGATAAAGAAAACCACTCAATTCCAACTTAAAAGATTTTTTTCCAAAGCCAACAAGAACAGGTTCATAGCTTGCATGGAGAATGAAAGCTGGTCTGAGGTGTACAACAAAGACAGATGTGAGGAGGCTTTTAACTCTTTTGCCGATACTATTTGTTATTACTTTGAAATGTGCCTTCCTTCAAAAAGGATTTCTTCTGCAGCTTCTGTATATGGGAAAAAATAGAGGTTCTCTACCATCAGAATTACTTCAATTAAAACGTGTGTTTGTCACACTTGGTGATCTGTAGAAGAAGAATAAAAAATATAAAACATTATATAGGACTTTAAGCAACATATACAAGGGAAATAAATCTCAAGCAATTTTACCGAAAAGAAAATGATACAAAAATAATGTTATCTGATAATAAATCTAAAACTAGTGGGCAAAATGGAATTTGTAACAACATTCTAAAATTATGCAAGCTCTCCCTCAGTGAAGTACTGACATTCTTAATCAATTTATCTTATCAAGAAGAAGATTTTCCCAGCAAATTAAAACTGGCAACGGTCATTCCTATTTTTAAGAATGGCGACCCAAACGGCTATAGTAACTATCCAGCCATCAGCCTTTTATCAAGTATCTCAAAAATATATGAAATGAATTTGAAGGATCAGTTAAACTGTTTCTTTAATAAGTATGGACTTCTGTCAAATGCACAACATGATGGTATTGTTAAGGGAAGAAGCACTGACACTGCCCTCTGTTCTTTTCTGACTAAGATTATGGAAGCTCGTGATAGCAGAAAACACTGCTTGGGCCTAATGATAGATTTTTTTAGGGCTTTTGATGCTGTGCATCATAAACTTTTGCTGGCCAAACTAACAAGATATGGAATTCGAAACAAACCATTGCCACTTTTTGCCTCATACCTCAACGACCGATTTCAACAGGTCATCATCAATGATAACAAGAAGATCAAACAGGGTGTGCCTCAGGCTTCGGTGCTGAGACCACTCTTTTTCGTGGTGTATATAAATGACATGTTCAACTACCTGGAGGGAGGTGATCCGGGTACTTTCCCTGTATGGTATGCCGATGACACGAATCTCCTATGCATTAATTCAAACATACCTTCTCTAAAGTCCCAGGCAGAGTTCATATATACCTTGGTAAATGACTGGTCGGTTAATAATAATCTAGTCCTCAATAAAGAGAAGACAACCTTTTGATGTTTGTCATCAGGTCGTCAGGATAGTATTGATGCGCTTTGTCCAGTATTTAATGCTAAAATAATGGCCGTGACCTCGGCAAGATTGTTGCAAGTGATCTTTGATTCGTCGGTCGCTTAAAGAGTTTTACTGTTGCAAAAAAGGGCTAAAAGAATAATGTGTCGGCTATCCAGCAGAGAATCGTACAGAGGACATTTTAGAGATTTCAAAATTCTAAGTCTTCGACACTTACGTAATGGAAGGGTGCATCTATGCTTATAAAAAACAACTTCTTATTCGATCAGTACGCTCTGATCATTGCCATAACACCAGGAAAAGGCACCTCCTGCTGCAAGGTAAGCACAGAACGGCCCTCTATCAAAGGGGTATTCTCTTTAATGCATGTAAATATTTCAATTTTTTGAGTTAAATCATCACCTAATCTCAAAACGTTTAAGCTGCTACAAAAGACCTGCTACTCTTTGGAGGATTTTTTTCTTTGAAAGCCTTTCTTCACCTTATCAATGAGAGTTAGGTTAAATAGGTTAGGGACTATGACGTTTTCTTAACTATGTCTTTTATGATGTATAATTTTAAATACTTTGTAATACCACTGAATGCAAAAGATATTATTATTAGTATTATTATTTTATTATTATTTATTCACAGGTAAAATGTGTTGACCAGGCCTGAAGAGGATTTAATTTTTTCTAAAGAGGATTTCATTTTTAAAAAAATGTCAAAATGTGCAAACCATATAGACAAATACTAAGAGCAGTTGGCTAGCGTCCGTTTCTTAAAGCTAATTGTTAACGTAACCATGGTAACAGGACGGCGTAACTATGGTAACGCGTGCAACAGGGTAAAAGAACAGTGTCGAATTGCTCTACTGCTTTGTTTAATAGATGATGTAAGCGAAATGTTTCCTTAATTATAAAACGCTATAATTTCCATTTTAGTTAACGGATTTTTAAAAACGAAACGGAATTAACAAAAACGTTTTATGGGGCTGGTAAATCGAGATTATCATCTCGTTATCTAGCGCATTTTTTCAAAAGTGCTCCCATTTTGATGAAACTGATCCATCCGTTTTAAAAATAAAATCAATTATTATAAATTAATATTAAAATACGGTAATAAAATACTAATGAACGATATCTATTTATCGAAATTTTGGGATCGGAATTGACTGCGGACCCTGTATAATTATCGTACTAAACAGTAGGTAAGCGATATAAAAAATAAGTAAAACTTACAGCTTGCGTATTACATCAATTCGAAATGGACATTGAGAAAGCAAAATGCGGTAGTTCACGCCAAGATTGTTTTTCTTCAAGTCACGATCTCGCTTGACCTACCTCAAGTTGTCGTGCTTCAGTCAGTCACACACCAGCAACTTTACATAACGCTCTGTTTGGGTAACGGCGGACAGCTGTTCCATTGGATTATTTCAGATTTCAATAAGACATCTTGCCTTGTCTTCTCGCATAATTGATTCAGTACTATCTTATTCGGTTCAACTTTGTAGTTTTTTTTTACTTAGGTACCTGTACTATCGGATGGGCAAAAAGATCTTGCATTCAAATTTTTCGAAATTTACATAAAAATCTTCTTTCCATGAGATAGGTTTTAGAGGTTTCGGAAGTTTTTAATATTTTTACGGTATTGTGAGATAACCGTTTCGATTTGGATGAATCGTCTGACGAAAATGCATTGGATCAGAAAATGAAAAACTCCGCAAACATTCAGCATTATTCAACGATTTTGGATACATATTCAATCAAAATCAGCATAAAATGTCCTTTAGATAAAGTAGAGTTTAATTTAGAAATTTACGTTATAGGAGGTCAAAAAGTAGTGCATTGATTCGAGCTAGAAACTACTTAAGTGATAGGTATCATAGAACTATGAATGAAATCCTTGCAAGTTATTTTGAACCCACAATTGAATTTTTCCAAGCATTATGGATTATCTATATAAGAAAGTGGCCAAAAAGATAGGATTTTTTGGGATGCAATAGATACACCCATAAATTTAAACTGACTTTCCAGTGTACAGAGCGTTAAAAGAATATCTTGAATGGAAAAAACTTGTTCTAGCTGTTATCTATTTTTTAGTATCCTGTTGCTGCTCTTTCTTTAGATTTAACGATAATATGTATTGTATTAGTTTATGGCACTTGGGTATCTTTCTTACTCGCTATCCTGACGTTTTCCACACGTGTTGTACATGTCAACATTCTCCCGAATACGGATGAAGTTAGCAGCATAGTTGTTATGCCCGAAAATTGTTGAAATAGTGCAGCAAATGTTGACGTTGTCACTGTTGAAGTTGACAGTGTTGACACAAAAACACTAAAAACGGGCAATGATGACGCGACAGAAAATCAAACAGTTAATAACGGCGAACAACAACAAGATGAAAGTAAAACGGAAAATGTGGAGAAAATGGCGGAAAACGCGCACGAAAGTCCTACATTTGGGTGGAAGCTTGTCCAGGGAAAACGTAAAGGCAAACGACCAGAGCCTATAAAGGGAACATGCCAAAGTGTTCCACAGTTATCGGTAGCTGGCTCGAAACAACTGGCCTGGATTTTCATCTCAGGTTTTGTTACAAGCACGACACCAGAAGCAATCATGGACTATCTGAACAACAAGGGAATTAAAGACTCCACTTGCTACAAAATGCGGACAAAAAAAGACAAGGACAGAAGTTCCTTCAAGCTTGCAGTACCAGTAAGTAAGCGTAATGAAGCAATGACGCCCGATTTGTGGCCGAAAGGTATCGCAATAAACCATTTTCTGAACCTTCAACGCCTGGGGACTCCACAGGTCCATCAAACCTAGAAACTTTAATCAGCTTGTTTCACATCAATATTCAATCCTTGCGAAATAAAGTAAGTCTACTTGAGGGATCCTTGGAAGAAAGGGGCGTTAATATTGTCTGCATAAATGAACACTGGCTTAGTTCTAATGAAATAGAGCTAACACGTGTTGGAAAATATATGAAAGCGGCAGCATTCTGTAGGGATCGAGGCAGAGATGGAGCTCAATGGGGTGGTTCAGCGATTTTCCTGGATCCATGTTTGGAATATTCAGCTTTGACTGGGGTGGATGCAATGGCTGTGGAGAAAACTATCGAATTATGCGGAGTTTTTATAAAAAAAATTAAAATCTATATTTTGAATTTATATAGGTCACCATCTGGCAATTTTGATACCTTCTTACAAGTTCTTGAGGGTGCGTTGAGCCAAATTGGCTGTCATAATAAAGTGGTATTATCTGGAGACTTCAATGTTCATTTTGGCACTGAGAGCGGGGAGTGTAGAGGCCTATGTTGTTTATTGGAATCATACGGCTTAAAACAAATGGTAATAGAGCCTACTCGTCAAAACTCATGCCTGGATAATATACTTTTTAATTTTGATTATCTAAATTGCAATGTTTCAGTTGTTAATTCATCTTTCTCTGACCACCGAGGGCAGATCATTAATTTTCCTATAACTATACAAAAATTAGATATAAAAACCACTAAAATAACTTCTAGGCCCTTGACAGAGGTGGGTAAGTTCAATTTTTATAATTGTATTCAGCTGTTTGGGTGGGATTTTTTAAATGACTCCAATATTAATGCAAATAAAAAGTTTTCCATGTTTAGTGAATGTCTGTCAGATGCTTTTTTAAAATCATTTCCTGAAAAAACATATTAAAAAAGAAATGATCAAATTCGAACCATCAACTGGTTTAATGATGATCTTAGACACATGCGTGAACATCTAAATTTGTTAAGTGAGCTATATAGTAAGCACCCTACTCTTGCTTTAAAACAACATAAAAATACATATAAAAACCAGTATAAAGCTGCAATAAAAAATGCTAAAAAATCAGTAAATGATACTCAAATACGTAATGCTTCTAATCCCATAAAATGCATGTGAAATATAATTAACGAACATCGTGGCATAGTTAGAAAGAATGGGGGTGAGGGTGTAAATATACCTCCCGACCAATTTAACAAATTCTTCATAGGTATTGCTCATGAATTACAAACTAAAGTAAGACCACCAAATTTTGACTCTGTTCAAAATATACCTGAGGCTGCACACTCTGCTTTCAGTTTTGCTAGGGTAACAATGAATGAGGTGCGTGATACCATAAACTCTTTAAAAAATAAAACAAGTAGGGACCCTTATGGCCTAAATGTTTCTTTAATTAAATCTATTAAGTATCTAATTATAAGTCTTTTAACTAAATTAATAAATGTTTGTTTTGGGGAGTCAGTATTTCCAGATGCTGTCAAGGAGGCTGTAGTAGCCCCAATTTTTAAAAAAGGCGCTCCAAGCGATGTCTCAAATTATAGGCCAATCTCACTTTTACCAATACTTTCTAAAATATTTGAGAAATGTATGGCTGTCAGGATAGCTCATTTCTTTGAAACCCATAAATTATTTACTAATAGTCAGTTTGGCTTTAGAAAGGGCCTTAATACCACCTTAGGTATTTGAGATTTGGTTTCAAATATTCTAAACGCTTTTGATGAATCCACTTATACAACAACTGTCTTCTGTGACCTAAGTAAGGCATTCGACTGTGTCTCTCACATTTGCTTTTAAAAAAACTTCAGCGTTACAACTTCGAGAACTCTAGCCTATCTTTGATTGAGAGCTATCTTATGGATAGAACTCAGAGAGTCAAAGTGAATGGGGTTGAGTCTGCGAGAGGTAATGTAACTGTGGATGTTCCCCAAGGATCAGTCCTTGCACCACTGGTCTTTTTAATTTATATTAATGATATACCAGGTTATGACCCTACGTCACAGTACACTCTTTTTTGCAGATGATACTGCCATAACTAATAAGCATGCAAATCTGGAGAAGGCTAAAGCAAAGTCGGGGGAGGCACAGGAGATGGCTGAAGCATGGTTTAGTTCAAACTTACTTTTCCTTAATGTGGACAAAACTCAGTCCATGATTTTTTCAACAAGGGCAATACCAGAGACTGACTTGGTAATCTCTGTAAGGTTCCTGGGGGTCATCCTAGACTTCAGACTTCGGTGGGATGCACACACGGATCAGCTCTCTACAAAGCTGAGCAAAAATATTTATATCCTGCGTAACCTGGGTGAGTGTGTGTCTCAGACTGTCCTCCGACAGGCGTATTTCTCTCTCTGCCACTCGCACATTTCTTATGCAATAATTGTTTGGGGACATGCTGCGGGGGCAGGGAGGGTTTTTCGTCTTCAAAGGAGGGTAGTTAGAGTGATTGCGGGTCTGGGATATAGGGATGACTGCCGGGAAGCCTTTAGACAAAATAAAATACTAACGTTGCCATCACTTTTTATCTTGGAAACCTTATGCTACATTAAAAATAACATCACTCTTTATACAACGCATGATTCCATACATAACCATGATACTCGAAACAAACAAAACCTTGTTTTGAACTGTTGGAGGTTAAAACGTTGCCAGCATGGGCCTAATCATCTAGGTATTCACTTCTACAACAAAGTACCTGAAAACGTAAAACAGCTACCAATAATAGCATTTAAAAGTAAAGGGTTTTCTTCTCAGTAGTGCATATTACTCGGCGAATGAATTTTTGTCTGATCTTAATTGTTTTAACTGAATTTTAATTTGTTGTTTGTAATATGTTTGACATTTTAAACTAAATTTGTGACTTGCAAAATTATGTTCTTTTGACTATTTTAAAATAATTTAAGTGTTTTTAATGTGTAAGGTATTAGGTTAGTTAAGACTTTATATGTATTTTTTCTACTTTGACGTGTGTAAGTGCTATGTATGTATAAAAGCATGAATAAACAATTTGAATTTGAAGGAAATAAAAAGTTTGTGTATCTGTACTTGTAAAAAAAAACTTAATTTTAATTTAGAAAATTAAAACCGATCAAATGACACAATATATTTGAATAACTATTAAAAAGCTTGCGGCGTTTCATGTATGTGCATAATAACAAATTTAGATTTGATTATATTTTACTGATGTAGTAAAACAGATTTCGAGCCCGAAGGTTCTAAAACATTTGAGATAAGTTAGCTAACAATTAAGTTAATTTTATCTAAGTAATACAATGCATCTTGCAGGTATTAGCAAAATACTGAATAAAATATATTATTATTATTATTATTATCCTTATCCACGCTAACTCAGCTTTCGCTGGTAGCGATTTAGCCTGATTACTAGGCTGGGGTAATCTGGTGGAAAAACAGTTCAGTTCCTCCCACTCAGGCTCCGTTCAGGAATTTGCGGGTTATATGGCATGTCTGAAGTATAACTGCCTTCTGTGCGTATCTCATGATGTTCTGGAATAATCCGAGATCCTGAAGATTTTAGGGAGATTCCTTGAAGTGATCCCTTCAGCCGAAATTACCAAAGGGATTCTGAAGACTTTATTAGTCAGCTGACAGACGTTCTTCAGCTCTACTGCAAGGTTTTCGTAATCTGTAACTTTTTCTGTCTCAGTTCTTCTGATGTAAATGTCAATGATGGTTCCAGTCCTTTTCTCCTTATCTATGATAACGATGTCTGGTCTCTTGTAGTCTACCGTTCTATATGTTATTATAGGCCTATCCCAATACAGTACCGCTTTATCTGTTTCCAAGACTGCTTGGGACTAGTATTTGTAATACGGTGAGCATATTTGAAGGAGTCTATTCTTGAGAGCCAGCTGTTGGTGGATGATTTTGGCCACTTGGTCGTGACGTCCTGGGTATGCGCTATCTGTGAGTAACCTACAGCCTGCGATGATATGCTCCACACTTCCTACACTTGCCGTCTACGACAATCTTAGACAATGGTTTTCATAGTTGCGAATCCTGATAACTCTGCTCTGGATGGCCATGAAGAATCCTTCGGGTTCTGGGTAGAGGTAACTGGCGCCGAGCCATGCTAGTGAGGTCGGCTTATCGACGTTGTCCGCTTCTAAACTTCTTGGAAACTTACCATGTAAGGCTTGTTCCATCCAGGTGGCCTTGATCTTTCTGCCTTGAGCTTATGTCGAACTCGAGATTACGGTGTTGCAGATTCAGTGCCGTATATCCTCGATCCTCCTGGGCTGCTATTCTCTTCAGACCACCTTCAGGTCTTAGCAATTGTTGCCGTATGGGTTTTGCACAACTGTAGCTATTCAGGTTCATCATACCTCGATTGTCTCTTGCTCGGGGAAGGTATAGCCTTTTAACCGATGCAATGGTGTGCAAACATCGGAATTTGGTCATCATTTACAGGGATAGCCTGTCGAGTCCATTTAGGTCCGCATCAGACCACTTAAGTATACCAAAGGTCTAGGTTAAGACAGGCACTGCCGAGGTGTCCAGAGCGGTGATATGGTTCTTAGATGAAAGTTTGGTGTTCAGAATCTTGAGTACTATCTTCTTGTACTTCTCGGAGGACATATTCTTCAGGTGCGTGTTGTCGATATGTTGGTTCTGAGGCATTCCTAAATACTTGTATGTATCTTCCGGATGTAAGTTCTCGATATCTTGGTATTGATCTTCTTGGATTTCTACGGCGCCCTGTTTAATGTTGATGATGGCGTATTTGTCAAGTTCAAATGACATGTTTATGTCCCCGCTGAAAGTCTTAACGATGTTAATTAGAGAGTACAATCCAGTCTGGTTCTCTGCAAAGAGCTTTAGGTCATCCATGTAAAATAGATGGGAATGATGGGAGAACCTCCGCGCGTTCCTGATGTTAAGTCTGTACCCAATATTCGTTTTGTTCAGTAGCGTAGAAAGAGGAAGAAACACGCATAAAGAGCTTTCTTAAAAAATACCTCTGGATATCTTGACTTTACTAGCGTTGTTGTTGTTGTTGACAAGGATATTGGTCCGCCAAGTGCTCATGAGATATTGGAGCCCCGCTCTTACTTTCGGGCAAATCTTGTAAATCTCTAGTACCTCATCAAATCATGAGGGACCGAATCGAAAGCCTTGCGGTAGTCAATATAGCACTCATTGAAATCTCTCTTCCTAGTCTGAACCTGTTTTATATCATCTAATATCTATGGAAAGTTGATGTTTGCACCCGGATGATCCTCGTATACAAGCCTTTTGCTCCTCCTAGCGCAGTGTTCGTATATTCGGTTGTTAAGAAGTGACGTGAAGAGTTTGTATACTATCGACAGGCACGTGATTGGTCTATGGTTGCTCGGTATAGCGGGATCGCCCTTCTTGAACACTATGTAAGGGTGAAATTTTAGAGGGATCGTCCCATGCTTTCATAAAACATCGAGCAAGGCTTGAAAAACATGCCGGGAGATTTTTGATCCAAAAGTTGTGCAGTACATCTGGTCTCGGCGCTATCCAATTGCTGGTTTTCCTGATAGCTTGAGAAATATCACCTGCTGCTAAATAATCCACAGATATTTCCTCAACTTTCGATGCACTTTATTCAACATCTGCTATCCTTTCGGACTACCTGCTGTAGTGTACTGCTTCTGACCAGATGGAGCTCCAATAAATGTGGAATTCATCTGTCTTGGCTGGGGCTAGTACATTGCGAAGGTTTTCTAGGCATGTTTCCAAATTCTTGAAAATTTCTTTGATTCTCCTAATACGTTTGCCACACGTCAATCATAGAATCTAAACAGACTTTCTGGGGACAAGTTGAGGATGAAAAGGGCTGTAGAGCAAGGTGAGTCTTGACTCTCTATTCGATTAAAAAGTTTTTCCAAAATGGCTCCAAGTGACCAACTTGGAAATTTTATTTGTTTAATAAGTCGTATCCAAATTTAGCCACGACATTTCACTAGGAATAGAAATTAGCAGAAAGTTACTTTTGCCCTTCACTATATAGAGGGCTTCCATTTAATATGTCCGATGAGGGCAATATCCCATTATTGATTGAAATACCAAAACTGTTGGGCGAATAGGTAATTTAAAACTAGTTAGAAATATATAGGGTGGCTGAAAAAACCGCTTCGAATCAAACCTACTTTTACTTAATGAGACGCCATACGTATTATTATAAATGTTTGAATCATGTGAATAAAATCTAAGCTTACTAGCTAAAGCATATACTACATACCTAATTTAAATACATTTGACGTATAGATTCTAAAAAAAATACTCAGAATAAAGTAAATCTCATCACTCCGTTCCTGCACTGCTATAGATTATGAAAAAGTTTGTTAGAAAAGGACAAACTGGTTTGTTCTAAGTTGGGCCGTGTGGACTACAGACCCTCTATCATAGTATGTATATATGTAGAAAGTCAATTTTCGAACATCATTACAATATAACTGTTGAATTTCAGTCTAGAATATACTACATGAAGTATACTTAGAATGCCTAGAGTCCAAAAGCATTATCATTTATGGAATGTTTTATTTAAAAAATACAACTATGTGGTATAGCAATTTTTTAATTGACTTTGTATAATTAAAATTATCATGTGAACCTGGTTTAAAATTATCATCATCGATCGCGGCAAAAGGTTAATATATATATATAGGACGTCATCTTATCTCTAAAATAAAACGTTATCTTATCATTGCAACAACATACTCCCATCAGAATTTACGTCACAAGATTATAAAACAAAGCAAATTAATTCAAATATAATAATTGAATATAAGGTAGCAGATTAGGTAATTATTATTATTGTAAGGATTTAAGATGAAAATGTTATCTAACAGATAATAAAGTTTTGAATTGTTACAAGTTTAATTTTAAATCAGAAATATACGACTTCAACAGTTAATTGTTGATTAGTCAAATAGTTTTGTCGCTCGTCTCTCAAAAGCTGAGCAGGTAGTTGGATAAAGTGATACTAGAATCGAACCGCCAGATCCTACGTAAAAATCTTGCTGGTCCAACATTTCTAATTTTCGAAGTAATAACTTCGTCTGGCTCGGCAATGTCAAATGTCACACTTATTCGAGTAAAGTCGGGACTTCAGCCAAGCAAGAAAGAAAACGGTGAGGCGCGTTCAAACCAATTTTTTTTTGCGCGAGTGACGCTGGGATATCGTTCGGTGCGGTAATAAAATCAGCGTCACTTATTTTTCTCGAAAACAGCTGTAAAACCGGTGGGGATGCCGTGCGCCGCGCCGCTGCTGACGGGTCGCAAACACCAAAAACGAGAAATCAAAGCGAATGCGGCACGCGGCACACAAGCTCGTCAGCTGCGACGGCATTGTTTCGACAAGTTTTTACCACAAGAATCTAGGGAGAGCCCTGCAACTCTGAGCAGAGTAATGTGGGTTGCCTAAATTCACTTTTCGCATGGGCCTCCGCTCGCTTCGCTCCCTACGGGGGCTCGAGAAAAGGAAGCTAACCCAAGACCTACCCAAAATCAAGAAAAAAACTGTTTAAAAATATAACGTTAAAAAAATAATAAAAAAAACCGATGGGGTTTGAACTCGAGTCGCAGAAGTGTAGGCCAACCATACCACCAGAGCACATACAGACGACTGATTGTATCGCGAAGTACATGAAAACAGTTGACAACTCAAAGTTGCGAGACTTTCCCCAGACATAAATGTTTTTACCCGCCAACTGCCGCCGGGCGTGTTGGCCTAATATAAAAGGTTGAACCCAGAAACGCTTTTTCCTCGAATAATCTAGCAGTCTAGCTATTTCTACGACACTAATGATTTTTGCTTTTCTTCTTCTTTCTGTAACATAATGTAGTTTCACGTTTCAAAGACCGTGTTGATCGCTACCCGTCTGTTGTCGAAATCCGCTCTGGTGTAGAGTAATGGCGAGGCGAATCCGCCACCGTCAGTGGCGACCCGCCACCGCCCCCACCTAGTGTGCCATCGGGCTTAGGCGACATTTGAGAGGCCGCTGACGATCAATGGCTAAAAATTATTTTTTTTTACTGTCCACTTGCAAGGGCGTTGCCTATAATACCCTAATGGGCACTGCAAGTAGGAAACGGCGAGGAGGAAATAAGATTTTTCCAATGGACTCTTTTCTTAAAGATGTTTAGACTGTAGCCAACAGGGCACAATTCGGTTGGTAAGAGTTCCAGATGCTCGTCACACGCCAGAAGAAAGAATTTTGATAGAGGCTGGTTCTGGGTGTGCTCTGTTGAAGAGCATATGGATGAAAGCTTCTAGCACGTCGTGTGGAAGGAACAAAGTTGGCACTGGAGGGAATCAGAGTTGTCAGTTCGGTCGAACACCTTCCGTGATAATATTGGTAAAAAAGGGAGATATCACCCACCATCCGCCTATGTTCCAAGGTGTGAAGGGAACGAGTCAGTGTTTCGTCGTTAATAAGTCTAACAGCTCGGTTTCGGATGGAAACTAAGAGCACTAGAGTATGTTTGGAAGCAGAACTCCAAATGTGAGAGCAATACTCCAGAGTAGGTCTGATTTGCGCTTTATAGAGTGTAAGCAGCTGATGGGAGCTTTTAGCTCGGAAAAGTACACCCAGTTTTTGAGAGGCCCACTTGGCGAGACCTCGAACATGCACATCCCATGAAAAGTTAATGCTTGCGGATATTCCTAGAAGCGAAAGATTGGAGGATGGAGAAAGGATTTCCCCCTCCACGATGATGTCAAGGTAGTTTCCCTTAGTTTTTCTCCGGGAGAACACAGCAGTCGGTGTCTTTTTGGCATTGAAGATTACAAGATTGTTGGATCCCCATTCAAAAATTGTGTTAAAGTCTCGATTGATTGAGTCGGTCTGTTGTCTTCTTAGTTGTCCCAGATTGGCCGATGATAATGGTTTGTCAGAAGAAAAGGATGACACAAGACTGCTATGATCTGCATATCTGTAAATGGGGTTTTCAGTAAGCATTAGTAGGTCATTCATGTGCAGCAGGGACAAAGTTGGAGATAAAACCGAACCTTGCGGACCACCAGCATTGATGACAAATACCTCGGACGAGACACCATCGATAGCGACCTGAATACTCCTTTTATCCAAAAAAACTAGACAATAGTGTATGTAGAGCCGGTGGAAAGCCATAAGCTGAGAGTTTGTCCAGGAGTGATTGGTGGCACACCCGGTCGAAGGCTTTGGAGATATCAAGAGCAACGACTCAGGACTCTCCGTGTTTTTCCAAGGTTTTACATAGGCCATCAGATCTCCTGTTCAGCGCTTCCATATTGCCTATCAGATATTATGTTGTTCTGTTCAAGATATTTTAGAATATCGGTGTTAATGGCCTTTCCCATTACCTTAGCCACTACCGGGGTTACAGATATTGGACGGTAGTTACTGGCAATATTTTTCTTTCCCTTCTAAAGTACAGGTCGCACTTCAGCGCGCTTCCAGAAGGCTGGGAAAATACCTCTATTGTAGCATAAGGTATATAGTTTGGTTAGAATATGTGTTAATTTCAGTGCGCACTGTTTGAGAACAATTGGGGTAATTCCATCCAGTCCAGCGGCCTTTGAGCAGTCAAGACGACGAAGTAATCCTTATCTTTTTTTGCTTGAAAACAATTTCTGCCCTTATTGTGCCGATCCTAGACAACATTGGTGGAGTTTTTCCTTGTACATCAAGGGTGGAATTTCGTGCAAACATTGAGGAGAACAAGTCTGTCTTTTCCTTTGCAGTCACTGCAACGCAATGTGGTGCAAAACGTAAAGATGAAAAGTTTTTCCCGATGGACTTTGCAAATCCCCAAAATGATTTTGAGTCGTTCGGACAGTTCAAAAGCTTCTCGCGGACTCTCTGATCAAAATCAGCTTTGGAATGATCATTAATTAGGTTGCAGCTATTTCGTACATCCAGAAAAGCTCGGCGCGAAACAACCGAACGGTTGTTGCGCCATTTGCGATAAGTTTGGTTCTTTTTGGACACCGCCTGAGTATACCTTTTGTTAAACCATGATTCTTCAGGGTAGGATCGTTTATAAGAGAAAGGGATTGAAGTCTCCATCCCAATGAGAATTTCCAGAGCTCCTAATGGCAACACGAACTGAACATGAATTTTTAAATATAAATAACAATAAAGACAGAAATAATATCAATTTGCTCTTATAATTCGTAATGTCTCATAGACCTCTGTCTTGCGGCAAATCAAAGAAATAAATTAAAAACAAGCTATATTATTGTATTAACTATATGATTAAATTACAAATTAATGTGATTTATGGTACCATGTGAACTGGAGTTATCAATATAATTAAATTACAAATACAATCAAATACAATCGATGAAATTACTTGAAATATAGTTTATAAATTACTTTGTGATGAGAATTAAAATTAAAATTAATGTAAAAGATTAATGTAAGACGATTACACTGGTCTGTACAAATTATTCCACTTTCGATGGCTAATACTTAGCTTGGCTACGTATCCTATAACCAGGCAACCGTATTAGGAGTTCTACTGGACCCTGCTTCTGCCTATTCCTAAGTTTAACTGAGTTGAGGTGATCTAGGACTTAAAAGGTTGTCTCAGTGTCGTCTCCCTCTACAGGTCTGGCACAGTGACGTGGACGATGGGGGGTTTCCAACAGTATTAATATGCAAAAAAAATAATAATATAGTCTTAGGCCAGTGTATGTCGCTAATAAAATTTATTCAGGAAAATATCCTGTATATATCAGTTGAACGATTACGATTGGAGGAAGTTTTCAACAATTTGAAAATTTACTGGTTACAGCAGAAATCGAAAGCTAAAATTACGAATTTAAGTTCAGCAAAAATTGAAAATAACTACAGTTAAGCAAAAATTATAAATAACTACTGTTATTAAAATATCTTTCTTCTTTACTTTAAGACATGAAATTCAAAAGAAAATTATGAAACTTGTTTTAAACAGTGGCTCTCGGCAAATTTAAATAAAAGATAACTTGATTTTTATGATAAATAGAAAAATCGAGGTACAACCTCTCTATAAACGAGTCTTATTATAACTCCAAATAAGCAATTCCTTTTACTTTTTTCCATACGGCCCTTGGCATATAAACGAAAATTCAGAAATAGAAAAATCGAGGTACAACCTCTCTTTAAACGAGTCTTAGGACCACAAATAAGTAATTTCCATTACTTTATTTATATATATGGCCCTTGGCACATAAACGATAATTGAACGTAATTACGTCTCAATTAATTAAAGATAAAAACGAGATAATCCCTATTTCGCATTGAGATCTGAATTAAGATAAAAGATAAAGAAAAACTAGGAAAATTTACACATGTGAGTTTAACCCCTCATAAATAATCAATGTCGGTACATCAGTGTTGAAACGTGACAGGACAAGTGCTAATAATCATACACTTGATGTTACAAATAAACTGAAATTTTAATGAAATAAGCCTGAAAAGAAAAAATACTATAACCAACAATATTATGAGGGAAAATTCAGAGAAATTCTAGTAAAAATTCAATTTACTACCTTTACAGGAATATATAAAATCCGTTCCGACAATCTCCCAAATTATATTGTTCAATTTAAATGAAAATACGTAAAATAATATGCGTGACCACTAAACGATGAAATAATTTCGTTCTCTGTAAATTGGGATTAAACCATTATTAACTTACATGAATTTGACTAATAAGATACGCAATTATCCACCAACAAATCGGTATTTTAACCCAATGGTCACTACAAACAATTAAGATTATTGAAATTGTAAGTTACTCGAAAGTGTAATATAAAAATGCTAAATTCTTGCTTTAGCAAAATATAATTAAGTGAATTAGAAACAATTATTATTAATTATGTATTTGAAAAATGAAAAGATTAGTGAAATATATGCAAGAAGAATAAAATATTTCAAGATCAGAAAATTAGCACTCACCCAGTCAAACGTTGCCACAAAGATAAACGACCTTGCTTTCAAAATTTCAAGACGTGCAACCTCTAATGATTTTCGTTGCTTTTCATTGGATAATTTAAATTATGTGACAACCGTTATAATAATAGGATACGCGGCGACAAACTAAGGAAATACTCAACATACGTTAAATATAGTAATCTTTTGTAGATTAAATCCTTAAATTGCAGGTATTGAATAGCGTACTACGTCCTTCAATTACCAACTACATGAGATAAGCCCGTTTCCGAATAGATGTCACTCACTCAATATAGAAATCTACAACGACACGAATCCGCAAATTATGGATATAAACCAGCGTACCTGTTCTTAAATAATCAGTTGTGCGAAATATACCCATTCACGGATAGATCATTGATAATTAAACAAAATTAGTGGAGCGGAATAAACTTGTATTCCGTTACACACACTCTCTCTCTCTCTCTCTCTCGCTCTCTATCTCTAAAGAAGTATTCACTTCTATTACGTGTATTGTGTTACACGTGACTTTTTTTCTCGGAAAATTTTTTTTTTCACAGAAAAATTGATTACTTGACGAGATTCTACGTAAAAAACCGTACAAGAAAACACTTTAGAATCGATGGTGCCTCCTATACAAGGTGAGCTAGTTGAATTTACACTTTTCGCTATTTTGCGATCTTTGCACTTGTGTTGTATTTGATGTGACCTTAAAATCGGTATCGTTGGCGAAACAGCCGAAAACATCGCATCCAAAGTAGCGTTTTTGTCTTTTGAAATTAAAAAATATATCAACACTGATGTAACTAGAATTGAATTTATCATCAGATCCTTTAGGTCTAGGTGGAGTTGAAGAAAGTATTCTTCTTCACACCAATCAGACGTGAGCTGGTTCGTTTTGGAACTTTGTGACAATCGAACAATTTCGGTTTATTGAAAAAGGGTTATTGGATTGATGTTGAATTGACAAATTTCAAATATTTTTTCCATTTCGTAATCTCTTCCTGTTGCATCATGTAATAAAGTTCGCAGTGCAGCGCGTCAGATCCAGGGCTGTTGCTAGGTGACGACGAGCTGTTCCCGTGACGTCATCAGCCATTGGCGAGGGCGGCATGAATGAACGGCACGTGGGCGGGCTACGTTGCCACATTTACTATAGACAGGCGGGAAATTGTGCGAGGGGAAATCAACAAGCGAATTGTATATTGTATAAAATTGCTTCAATATCCTATCAATAATCTCAACATTCTGAAGAAAAAAAAATGGTACCTATACAATTTTATAAGATGATCATCAGGATTCAAATGCTGCGACAAGTTATTTTGACATCGAATTATTATATAAGCTGGTAAACATTGACATAATACAGAATGATGCAATTTTAAAAACTATATATCTATAATTCTTGTACAGATAACGAACAACGTACAACGTCACCCACAGTAGACGTACCTATATGCTGATCTTCATACTGACATAGGTATTCTACGTTGAAATCGAATATGTGATATAATGTGATGCGAGCTACGTCAGTATGCATATGGCCATATGTTAGAAAATGCCAAAACATTAGGAAGCCCTCAGGTTTTGAAGTGATACTTGCAAACATTCATAACTACTATGTTGGGGTTTGGAACCTTCGGCAACATGCACTAAAACGGAGTTTTATCCACAATACCGAAACAGAATTATTGCACTCGACGCGCGTTTCGCTAACCATGTTAGCATCATCAGGAGATGATTAAAGTTTTAATCATCT